>JACEIK010005620.1:14613-50936 GCA_018107945.1 Datura stramonium
CCATTCAACATTTTATCACCACCCCACATACCAAGAATATGAGTAATACAAAAGTAATAATAAGTATAATAATGGGGTAACATGGATACATGAGTAGGGAAACTTTTATTTTTGAATTCTTAAAATGACTCATATATTCAAACAATAATCAAAAGCAAAGCAGGAGAAACTACCGAATGGATTTGAGAATGAAGAACCGAGAAAGATCAAAGCTTGGGGTTGCTCAGCAATGGAGTTCCCATAGAATTTTGTTGCTTTGGTGTAGTGAAGAGATAAGTGAGTAGTGATGAAATTAGGGAGTGGAATGTGGAATTTATAGGAGAGAAGAAGTGGATCGGATTGGTATGTGAAAAGGTGGATTTAATAGTGGGAAGGTGGAAAGGTAGTGTATGGGTAAGTTAAAAAGGTGTAATAGGAAAATGAAAAGATGGAAGAAAGGGTTTATGGGGATTTGGAGAGAGTTTGACCAATATTTTAAATTCCTAGGTTGTGTTTGGTCCATGGAGCAGTCAATATTTTAAAAAGATTTACGTACTTGGACCCGTGCTTGACCGGCGGTCGCCGGTAGGTATTGGCGGTTCACCGGATTCAACACCGGTGCCCATCACCCTTTCAGTTCACTGTTAAGCAACCAGCGGTTATCCGAAGGTTTGCAGATTAGAACTGAAGTTCGCTGGTTGGGTCACTGAATAGACCAAAACTTCCATGTATATTGGCTTAAGCCGGCGGTGTACCAGCAGTTCACAGATTGATGTCGATGTTCCACCGGTAGGCTGCTAGTTTCCTCTCTTTTCTTCACTATTTTGTTTATTACCTGCGATAGGGCGGTGCTTTGCATGTGTGCACCGGCCTTTCGCTGGTCTAGCACCATGCCTACCCTATTTTTCTCCTTCTTGTCTTTCCTCTAATTCTTCCTACAAAAATCAGAAACAAAGAAAACATCACAATGCTCAAAATAAAAATTCTTGAGTTGCCTCCCAAGAAGTGCCTTAGTTAATGTTGTGGCACAAAGTATACAACATCAAGTTTCCACACTCTGGAGGTTCATCTTCCGATTCAACTTCATCATTAAAAGGTTCATACTGCTCCATTTCACCATCAATCACTTTCATAACCTTGCACTCATCCGGGGGCTTAATCAGCTGACATACATTGAAGGTAACCTCATTGATATGCTGTGAGTTTACAATAGTTTCAACGCTTAAAACTAGAAAAATATCATGAACATAGGTATCTTTATACGGATATGAGGTGTTTTAACTTTATCTTCAGGAAAAATAGGTGTTGGAGAAAAAATGCACAAAAGATGCAGAAAAGTGCAGAAAACAACCCAAGTATTGATCTCAGTACGAGCCGTACCTAGATTGTATGAGCCGTACTAAGACACGTGAGAAAGCTCAGAAGGCTAGAACAATGCAAAGGCAAAGTACGACTCTCAGTACGAGCCATACCAAGCTAGTACGAGCCGTAACTGGAGTCATGGAATACTTTAGACAAAGTTGCACAATTGAAGTCTCCTGATACGGGTGGCACTTACGGATCGTTGCATCTACCTACGACCTGTACCAAGAGTTGTGGAAAGTTTCAAGTGATTTTAAGGACTTGGTAGAACTCATGATGCGGCAAGTTGTTATGAGTCATAAGAGCAAGATACGAGGCATACCAAGACACTCGTAGAAAACTTCAGAAGATGCTAGAGTTCTCAGAACCAAACCACGACTGGATTTTACGGCTCATGGGATCATGTTACGAGTCGTACAAGATGCCAACACTTAGTCAATTTTGCAGAAGCCAAGGAATCTATGAGATAAGGTACGACCCGTAAAATCCTGTTATAGGTCGTATGATGAGTCGTAGGATGTGTCGGCGCCAGATTTGATTATTTACCTGTTAACTTAGGAAAATGATTTTATTGTTTGTATAAAATACATTTTATATTTATTTTAGGTTAGAGAAGGTCAGAATTAGTTGATTGTAAATTATTATCAAGTTTGTAATTAGTTTTTGACAACATTGGAGAGCAATTCTTGAGAATCAAAACTTTGATTTCTCAATTGTTCTTGATTTTGTTCATCATATTTTCTTGCAATATTCACAGCGGAATTTCTTTCAATCATTGTTATAAGTATTTAATTATGTTTTTGTCTATGAATACTAGTCACGATCTTACAATCATGAGAGGCTAAAACCTCCACAACTAGGGTTGTGAGAACCATGGTGAATTAACGAACTAGGGTTACACAAAGAGATTCTAAACCAATGCTAAACGCTTGTATTGTATTCTCATCGTCTTTAAAGTTTCTTAATGAAGCGAAACGTTAAGAATTGCTTGAATTCTTTACTTGCTTGAATCTAGAGAGGCAGAGATTAGGAAAAGAAAATTACAACAAAGCTTGATTTTTATGATCATTGTATAACTTGAGTTGTGGTTGCAGGATAGTTAATTTGGAACAAATTGATAACTGTTAATTTGAATCGCTCATGAGACCTAACCCGGTGATTGAGTATAGTCATACAATAGGGACGAACCAGTTATTTGGATGAACCCTAGTTATCAGTTCTGCAAGTAAGCACTGGGATTGATCACGAGTGTAAATCCGAAGTAGTTATGAACCCATGTGGAACACTTACCCTAGTTAATTGCAAATCTTGGTTAACAACAACTTCTTTTTACATTTGTTTTACAATTGTTTTTCTATAAACCCCCCAATTTGGAGATAATTCACCAAAAAGCTTAAATATCGGCATTAGTCTAGTTCTTTCCATATTCCCTGTGGGTTCAATCCCAACCTCTTTGTTGGGTTCTTTATTGACAACATTTGCTTCATACTTTGTCAGGAGTGTATTTGAGCATTATAAAAAAAGTGGCATCGTTTCCTAGGAATACGACTAAGATTTGATTGATTGCTTGTGTTTAAATTTTGGTTTTTATTTCCTCATTTATGTTTTATTTGTTTTTCTTATGTGATCCATCCAGGATACACCAAGAAAGCTACCTCTGCGAGCATGTCATGACCCGAACCCGGATCGTAGACACGGGACAAGGATCTCCGAGAGTTCGCAAGTCAACCCATGGCATAAGCGTATATCTAATACAATCACATAAGTAGAAGACTTAACGTAAGAAAACGTAAACATGTCATAACAACAAAGAAAACAAAATAAATGATTCCTACATGACGACTGAATACAACTTATAGTCTGAAAAGCCTCTAATCATGAAAGACAGGTTGATGGGACAACTCCCCAACTAACCCAATAATTCTGAAACTGAAAGAAAAGCATAGAGTCTGAACATATGGCCCTCGAAACATGAGGACTCACCAAATAAGCTGATAGTGAACTCTGTGGAGCTATTGAGGAGGGTGATACTGAGAGCTGGGTCTTGTATCATAAAACGATACAACATAGAATGTATGCGGTCAGTACTTGGAATGTACTGAGTATGCAGGGTAAGTAAAACAGACATTTAAAATATAGAAATCTCATAAATGATCATAAGAGTAGGACATCATGCTCATGTCATAAACATCATAACATAACATAAGGCTCAAGGTTTTCAAAGCATTCGTAATACCATCATAATCATAATCGTAAGAGAAAAGCGTTATTTAACATGACTTGAGCCAATATACATAATCATAAACATGCATAAATCATGAGGAACAGTGGGAGATTCTCTTAACCAACATACCCCATATGAGCACACATGAAGCCCGACTTGTAACCCTAGTCAGAAGGGTGTTCGTACCTTACTAAGGGTAGAACCATGAAAGTGTGACATCACCGTGAAAAGGGCCATTTGGGCTGGTGACAGTCCCATAGGAGGTCCCAACATACCTACAATGGCATGTAGTTTATGAGGGCTGGGGCAGAACCTAGGCCCCGAACCTACTCAGTGTTTCGTCCTCCGCAAGGAAGGAACGAGTCGGTTCCCCTTTTCGTATTTCGATAGCATAAAGAAAATAGATTCAAATTGACAAACCACCAAAAGAGTGATAAAAAGGGAAAATTGATCCTAATGGGACTAAATCTGGAAAAAAAGCGATTGGAATAAAAAATCAGTAAAAAAAACCTCGCAGGTCACATAAATTAACCACCGAATTGGACCAATAATTAGGTGAATATAAAGATAGATACTACTCCCAAAACATATATAGTGCTCATAGTATAACATACATAAATTCATGGGCTAGTTAGATCATGATAATTATAAATATACTTGTACATAGATGAACTAGCCATGAAATAAGGCCCATGAGTCGGCCAAAACATAATTCATGGTTCATAAGGTTAATACATGTAATTCATGCATATAGCTTGAAATTCATAACATCATGATGGGTAATATCATAAATCCATAATTCAAATTGTAAATCATGCTGGGTTCGTAAATATCATCATTTGAAGAAAAGATCATAAATCAATTCATCATGGGTCATGCATAATTTCACTACTGAAATTCACCTTAGGACCCCACGAAGGACACCACAAATCATGGTGGGTGACCACGACTCATGGTCACCATCTGTGATCTGCACTGCCAAACTATCCTTGCCCAGCATCTAATCCTGGCCATGGGTGACCTCATGAGTCGTATAGACTGACCACAACTCGCGGTCATGCCCGTGGTGACCCCCATACCAATCCACCTCCCTGCTTGACCACGAGTCACTTCATGACTTGTGGTCACTCCTCACGAGCCACTTCACGGTTCATCCTGTGACCTGGTGCAAAATTTTAGTTTTTCACTATTTTGACTCCCGGGTTTGATCCTTGGGTCCATGGGGTATAACAGAACACCAAGATAGAAGATAAGAGGTTTCTAGTGCCCATAGGAGAGATGATGAATATTGACACACTAGCAGTCATTTTGATGAATTATGAGGAAGATGGAGTACTGGGGTATACAGAACTGGTAAATGCTCTAGAAGGGATGGGATCGTATAAATTCATACATAAGAAGTTAGACATTGACTTGAAGAACCGTGTAAATCCGCCAACAAAGCCATAAGTGGAGGTACCACCAGTTCTGGAACTTAAGGCATTATCTCCCCACCTCAAATATGCATTCTTGGGTGAAAACAATACTTTGCCATTGTTTATTGCAGCTGACTTGACAAACTGGCAAGTAGAAGCTTTGGTCACAGTATTGAAAAGGCATAAAAGGCCAACTGGATGGACCATAACTGACATCATCAGAATTCCTCCAGGTATATGCACTCACAAAATCTAGCTCGAGCCAAATTGCGTACCAAGCATAGAGAATCAGTGACACTTGAACCCACCGATGCAAGAAGTAGTGAAAAGGAGATTATCAAGTTGCTAGATGTTGGTGTAGTTTACCCCATTGTGGATATCATGTGGGTATTTGGTACAGTGTGTGCCAAAGAAAGGTGGGATCACAGTGGTACTCAATGAGAAGAATGAGATGATACTGGTAAGAACAGTCACAAGTTGGCGTGTATGTATGGATTATCGAAAGCTCAATCACTGAACCCAGAAAGACCATTTTCGGATTCCATTCATGGATTAGATGCTTGATAGGTTGGCAGGTAGAGGTTGGTACTATTTTCTTGATGGTTATTTGGGGTAAAAGCAGATCACTATATCCCTAGAAGACCAAGAGAATACTACCTTCACTTGCTTGTACGGAACATTTGATTTCAGGAGAATGCCCTTTGGGTTGTGCAATGCACCAGCCACATTCCAGCACTGTATGATGTCGATATTCTCAGATATGGTGGAGGATACCATCGAGGTATTTATGGAAGACTTCTCAATTGTGGGTAAATCATTCGAATCTTGCCTCAAGCATTTGGGAAAAGTGTTGAACTGATGCGAAGAAACTAATCTGGTGGTAAATTGGGAAAAATGCCACTTCATGGTTAAAGAAGGAATAGTGCTTGGTCACAAAATCTCTGAAAAAGGGATAGAGGTGGACAAGGCAAAAATTGAAATAATAGTAGGGTTGCCACCACGTATTTCGGTAAAAGGGGTCAGAAACTTTTTAAGGAATGCATGATTCTATAGGAGGTTTATCAAGGAATTTTCAAAGATTGCACAACCATTGTGCAAACTTCTTGAGAAGGAGGTGAAGTTCATATTTTAGAAGGAATGTTTGAAGGCCTTTTGAGTGCCTGAAGGAGAAACTCACCATTGCTCCTATTATTATAGATCCATATTGGTATCTTCCATTTGAGGTAATGTGTGATGCTAATGGGGTGGCCCTTGGTGTTGTCTGGTCCGACACAGCCCAAAAGAACTACACTATCACTGAATAGGAGCTACTAGCAATGGTCTTTCCATTTGAAAAGTTTTGAGCATACTTTCTTAGAACTAAGGTGATAGTCCATACAGACCATGCTGCTTTGAGGTGCCTGATGTCTAAAAAGGATGCTAAACCTGGGTTGATCAGATGGGTATTGTTTCTCCAAGAATTCAAGTTTGAGGTGAAAGACCGAAAAGGAACTGAAAATCAGGTAACTAATCAACTGTCTAGACTAGAATCTGAGGCTAGAGCAAGAGAGAATATTGATATTAATGATGCTTTCCTAGATGAATAGGTATTAGCTGCATCTCAATAGTTGATTCCCTGGTTCACTGACAATGCAAATTATTTGGTCAGCAACATGATCCCACCAGATATGACACCTCAACAAAGGAAGAATTCTTGTTCGATGCTCGAAACTATTGGGATGAACCATACTTATTCCGCATTTGTGTAGATAGGTTAATTCAGAGGTGTGTGCCAGAGGTAGAGACGTTGAGCATTCTGGAGGCTTGCCACTCGTCCCCAGTTGGGGGCCATCACAGTGGTATTTGAACTACACACAAAATTCTATAGTGCGGGTATTACTATCCCTCTATTCATTAAGATGCTTATGATTATGCAAGGCATGTGATCAGTGCCAAATACGAGGTGGCATTACTTGCAAGCATGAGTTACCATTGACCCCTATCTTGGAAGTTGAGTTATTTGATGTATGGGGTATTGACTTCATGGGCCCATTTGTCAGCTCATATGGGATGAAATACATCTTGGTGGCAGTGGATTATGTCTCCAAATGGGTAGAGGCTATTGTACTACCTAACAGTGAAGGCAAAAGTGTCACAACATTTCTGCAAGCGCACATATTCGCTAGGTTTTGTACTCCCAGAGCAATCATCAGTGATGGTGGATTACACTTTTGTAACCGCCTCTTTAGAACTATGTTGGAAAAATATGGCGTGAAGCATAAGGTGGAAACATCTTACCATCCGCAACCAAGTGGGTAGGTGGAAGTTTCTAACAGGGAGATAAAGACTATTCTGGCCAAAACGGTGAATGGGTTCCTAGATGGTGTTGTGGAGCTTGAAAATAAAGATGGTAAAAGGTTCAAGGTGAACGGGAAAAGAATAAAGCTGTATTTGGGAGACATCGAGGAAATAAGAAGAATTGAGGCGGTGTAACTTGATGACGCTTGAAGAATCATTGAAGTTATGTCATGCCATGATGTTAAATCAGGTGCTGCATGGGAAAAAATCCATGGAAGGTGAAGTCTTAGTAGCCACATGTATGACTCTTTTCCTTATTTTTTGTATTCTATGCTTCGGGGACGAAGCATGCTTTTCAAAAGGGGAGGGGGTGTACTTTTATGTTTTTGGGATTTTTGGATTCGCTTGAGGGTTTTTCTTGCCATGTTTCTTTTTCCTCAGTCATGCTATCTAGTAGAACCGACATGTTTAGGATGTTTTTGTTTAATTACAAAGTATCTTAGGATTACTCAGCCAATAAAATGCAATAGTTTTGAAGTTTTGAAAAAAAATGACTCGATTTAAAATTTTCTTTGATGGTTGGCTGTGTACTTGTTGATTGCAAAATATGATTTCTGTGGATATTTGTGTGTCATTTAGTGTATTAGCATGAGTAGTTATAGTTGGCCATGTATGAACCGAACATGTAGAATAAATGCAAAACATGTATCATGAGTGAATTAGGTTTATGCCTAGTTCAATACTGCGTAAAGGATCTAGAACTTGCCCGGTTAGTCTTTACATATGTTTTAGGATGGTTGGTTAGGAAAGGATCATAGGCCCTTATTGTTTCCATTTTAGCTTAAATTACCCTACCAAAAAGATATGATTCCCTTGATCCCAATTTTGAGCCTTAAATGAACCATTTTTCTTTGATTTACCGATTAACCTTACCCATTTTTTTTATAATGAACCTGTTTTAGCTCGGTCCTCCTTGGACATTGTGAACCTCAACCCAGGAAAAATGCTTAAGTTGAGGATGACTAGAGTAGGGGTGCATATATTATGGGGAGGTGAAAAAGGAAAAAAAAGAAAAAAAAGGGTTAAAAATGAGGTGTGGTGTAATAAAAGAAGAAAAAAGAGATCAAAAAGAAAAATTGAAAAGAAAATACAAAAGAGAAAAATGAATGAAAATTTGAAAACACACCACACCTATACATTGCATAAAAATGGAGAAAAGGAAGGAAAAAGTTGAAAAAGCGAAAAGGGTGAGATAAGTGAAAAGTGGAACCACATGTATATTGTGTCAAGGAGGGTTTAGTCACTAAAAATCCCATATTTATCATACCCAACCTGAAAGCCTACATTACAAGATGAATAAATTCCTATAGTGATCCTAGCCTGACTGTCCGAAGAGCCAAAGTAGAGAAAATAAGGGCAAGCCTATGATTTCTGATGTGCAGTATTTGGAACTTCCTTGTGGGAGTAAGAGTCTTACTTGTTCAGTCCCACGTTTCATATTTTCATATATCTGTGAGTTCGGGACTTCATTTGCTGTGAGGGTACATAATTTGTGTTTTATTCTGCCAGTTATCCATGTGAAAGGCATTGGTAATGACTTGATTCTCTACTAATAACTAGATGATATATCTTGATCCCTGTTTATCATGGTTTGTGGTCACTTGATGTGCATATGCTGACTTGGTTTACTTGGAGAAGGGTCAAAAGCTGTTTGTGTTCACAGTGCAAGTTTTGATTGGTGTTGGTTGTAGTATCCTAGGTTTATTTTCTAGTTAAGCATCATTTTTAGTTTTTGTTTTCTTTGCCCGAGGACATGCAAAAGTCTTAAGTTGAGGGTGTTGATGTGCTGTGAGTTTACAGTACTTTCGATGCTTAAAATTGGAAAAATAGTATGGACATAGGTATGTTTATACGGATATGAGATGTTTTTACTTTGTTTATTAGGGAAAATAGGTGTTGGAGAAAAAATGTGCAAAAGATTTAGAAAAGTGCAGAAAAGAAGCCAATTACTGATCTCAGTACGAGCTATACCTATATTGTACGAGTCGTACTGAGACTCTTAAAAAAGCTTAGAGGGCTGAAACAATGCAAAGGCAAAGTACAACTCTCAGTATGAGCCGTAATTGGAGTCGTGGAGTACTTCAGAGAAAGTTGCACAATTGAAGTCTCCTGATATGGGTGGCACTTACGGATCATAGCATCTACATACGACCCGTACCAGGACCCGTGGAATGTTTCAAGTGATTTTAAGGACTTGGCATAACTCATGATGCGCAAGCTATTATGAGTCGTAGGAGCAAGGTACGAGGCGTACCAGGACACTCATAGAAAACATCAGAAGATGCCAGAGTTCTCAGAGCCAAACCAAGACTGGATTGTACGACTCGTGGGATCATGTTACGAGTCATACCAGAGGCCAACAGTTAGTCAATTATGCAGAAGCCAAGGAATGTATGAGATAAGGTATGACCTATAACGGGATGAGTCGTAGGATGTGTCGGCGCTAGATTTGGTTATTTCCCTGTTAACTTAGGAAAATAATTTTATTGTTTGTATAAAATACGTTTTATATTTCGTTTAGGTTAGAGAAGGTCAGAATTAGTTGATTTTCAATTATTATCTAGTTTGTAATTAGTTTTTGACAACATTGGAGAGAAATTCTTGAGAATCAAAACTTGGATTTCTCAATTGTTCTTGATTTTATTCATCATATTTTCTTACAATATTCACAACGGGTTTTCTTTCAATCATTGTTGTAAGTATTTAATTATGTGATCGTCTATAAATACTTATCACAATCTTACAATCATGAGAGGCTTAAACCTCCACAACTAAGGTTGTGGAAACCATGGTGGATTAACAAACTAGGGTTACACAAAGAGATTCGAAACTAATGTTAAATGCTTGTATTGTATTCTCTTCGTCTTTAATGTTTCTAAACGAAGCACAACGATAAGACTTGCCTGAATTCTTTACTTTCTTGAACTTGGAGAGGTAGAGATTAGGAAAAGAGAATTACAACAAAGCCTTGATTTTCATGATCATTGTATAACTTGAGCTGCGATCGCAAGATAATTAATTTGGAACAAATAAATAGCGGTTAATTTGAAATCGCTCATGAGACCTAACCCGATGATTGAGTATAGTCATCCAATAGGGGCACACCAGTCATTTAGATGAACCGTAGTTATCATTTATACAAGTAAGCATTGGGATTGATCAGAGTGTAAATCCGAAGTAGTTATGAACCCAAGGGGAACACTTACCATATTTAATTGAAAATCTTGGTTAACAGCAACAACTTTTTACATTTGTTTATAAACCCCCCAATTTGCAGATTACCCACCAAAAAGCTTAAATATTGGCATTAGTCTAGTTCTTACCATATTTCCTGTGGGTTCGGCTCCAACCTCTTTGTTGGATTCTTTATTGACAACGTTTGCTTCATACTTTATCAGGAGTGTGAGTTTGAGCGTTATCAGTTGTCACCACCTACTCGAAACTTAAGCTCCCCAATCCCCACATCAATCAAAGCTCTTCCCCTTGCTAGTAATGGGCACCGGGGGTAAAAAAATTAGCACCTCGATGTCCATCTCACAGTCCAGCACAACAAAATCAGCTGGGAGGATGAATTTGTTCACTTTCACAAGGATATCAACTAGCACTCCAACGAGTCATTTAATCGACCTATCCACCATCAACAGCCTCATGGATGTAGGTTTGGGATTCTCTAACCTGAGTTTCTTGAAGATCATTAGAGGCATTAAATTGATACTAGCACGTAGGTCGCAAAGAGCTTTATTGAACATGCACAAGCCAATTGTGCAAGGAATGGTAAATGCCCATGAATCCTTTTGTTTTGGAGAAAGGTTGCTAGTCATTACAACACTACAATGATGGGTCACCTCATTGATGCCCGTATCCACCACCTTCTTTTTCTTCAAGATCTCCTTCATAAACTTTGCATAACCTGACATTTGAATCAAAGAATACAAAAATGGTATATTGATGGATAATTTGCTGAACATCTCTATAAACTTGCGAAATTGATTATCTTCCTTCTTCTTGGTCAACCACTGTGGATATGGCAGGGGAACTATTGTTTCTTGATCTTTGACATTGGGGGCCTTCTTTCCCTCATATACATTCAAATCATTTAAGGGTGTCAAATTAACTTCTCCCTCATCCTTCCCTTCTTCATCACCACAAACACTTGGTGCTTTTTTGCACCTCTTCCATCACATCATCATCAATTGCCCTTAGGGAAACAACATCCTTGGGCTTCACGCCCGCATTCTTCAATATCTTACCACTCCTAGTCACTATCACCATACAATGGCCATATTTCTTCGGATTTGGGACAGTGTCACATGGGAGTGCACCCTTCACGCAGGGGTTCATTTGTGAAGACAGATGGTTCATTTGTGTGTCAAGGTGTTTGAGTGAAGCCGAGTGGGAGATCACTATTTGGGTGAGGTTCAATACCTCCCCTTTCAACTCTTTAACTCCACTGTCCTTAGATTCCACCATTTTCCACACCCAAGACAACATGTCTTCAATTTTTGAGTTACCCACATCACTCATTCCAGACTGGCCTTGAGATGCTTTCACTTTTGGAGGCGGCACATAGGGGTTAATACTTTGATGATAACGCTCTCCTTCGCAATTTAGATATCTATTACCCCATCGATCATTTCTCTTCCCCCATCCTGGATTATCACGATTTCTCCAACCTTGATTCTCCTCCCTTGGGTTCCAAGGGACTTGATTGGCACTTTGATACCTAGGGAAAGAACCCGCCAATTGGCCTGCCATGTATTGACACTCCTCCTCATATATTTTGGGTGAAGTGTCATCATCAAATTGAGGATGGCTTTGGGAACCTACAATATTCACACTCTTTGCACCAACTCCCATCACATGTTTCGTCATCAACTCTAGCTTGGTCATCATCTTAGCAAGAGTTTCATCTCTAGCCTCATCCCTTTTTCTCATCTCAGCAGTCATAAGGTTGGGAGCAACACCACCAGAAGATACCTCTGCTTCTCTAGTATGCCATGCTTGATTGGTCTTAGTCATTCTATCAAGAAGTGCTTTGGCTATTCCATAGGGCAGATCCATGATGGGATCCCCTACCAAATTATTTTCCATGGACTTACTGATAGAATCCAATTAATGATAGAAGCTCTAAAGTAGNAGAATTGTAGTCCTGAACTCCTGAGGACATAGGGCAGATCCATGATGGGATCCCCTACCAAATTATTTTCCATGGACTTACTGATAGAATCCAATTAATGATAGAAGCTCTAAAGTAGAACCCCATTAGGTAAACCATGGTTTGGTGATATGTTGTGAGTTTACAACACTTTTGACGCTTATAACTAAGAAAAATAGCATGGACTAAGGTATGTTTATACATATATGAGGCACTTTTACTTTGATTTTAGGGAAAATAAGTGTTGGAGTAAAAATGTGCAAAAGAAGCCTAAAAATGCAGAAAATCAGCCAAAGTACAAGTTTCAGTACGAGCAGTACTGAGAATCATGATGAAAGTCAAAAGGTTGGACTGAGGGGAAGGAAGCGCATGAATCTTAGTACGAGCCATACCAAGATGGTATGATCCATAACTGAAGTCGTGGAATTATCCAGAGAAAATTGCAAAAAGTCAGTCTCTTGGTACGGATGGAGTCACGGATTGTAGCACCAACATACAAACCGTATCATGAGCCATGGTGAACTTAAGAAGATTCTTCAAGACTTAGTAAAATTTCAAACACAACTAACAATACGAGTTGTAGGAGGAAGGTATAAGTAGTACCACAACACTTGAAATTTTTTTTAGAAGATGTCAGAGTTCTTAGGGCCAAACCACGGAAGCCTTGTACGACTCGTACAATCCTGCTACGGGTCGTAGGCCCGGTCATGACACAGTCGACACTAGATATGGAAAATTCCCTGTTAGCTTAGGAAAAGGTTTCTAATGTCTGTATAAATATCCGTTATGTTATTTTAGTATGGGGAGGTAAAAAAAGAATTATACGTGTGAATAATAATATTTGTGAATTTTTATCAAGTTTTGAGGAACAATTCTTGGGATCAAATTCTTGATTTCCTACATTGTTCTTGAGATTGTGCTTTGATATTCAAATATGGTTTTCTTTCAATTGTTGTTGTAAATATTTAACTATGTGTTTGTCTATGAATACAAATTGTAATCTTACAACTATGAGAGGATAAAACCTCCACAACTAGGATTGTGGGAACCATGGTGGATTAACAAAATAGGGTTACACAAAAGTGATTCAAAACTAATGCTAAACGCTTGTATTGTATTCTCTTCATCTTTAAATGTTTATTAATGGTGTACAATGTTATGACTTCGCCAAATTCTTTACTTTCTTGAACCTAGAGAGGTAGAGACTAGGAAAAGAGAATTACAACAAAACCTTGATGTTTATGATCATTGTATTAACTTGAGCTGTGGTCGTAGTATAGTTAAATTTGGAACATATTGATAATGGTTGGTTTGAAATCATTCATGAGACCTGACCTGGTGATTGAGTAATGTCATCCAATAGGGATGAACCAATCATTTTGGAAGAGCCCTAGTTATCAGTTCTACAAGTAAGCATTGGGATTGATCACGTGTGTATGCCCGAAGTAGTTATGAACCCATGGGGAACACTTACCCTAGTTGTTTGCAAATATTAATTTAATTCATGAATATGATCTTGTTTTAATATTGTTTTCTTTAAAACCCCCTAATTTAGAGATAATTCACCAACAAGTTCAATTACCGGTATTAGTCTACATCTTACTCTATTCCCTGTTGTTCGATCCTAATCTGTTAGTTGAGTTCTTTATTGAGAACGACCACTTCATACTTTGTCAGGAAGTGTGAGTTTGAGCATTATCAATAAGTGGCAACATTGCTGGGGAATACGGCTTAAGACTAGATTAATTGCTTGTATTTAACTTTTGGTTGTTATTTCCTCTTTTACGTTTTTGTTTGTTTTGTTTTGAATCATCTAGGGAACCTATTAGAAAGCCAAGCAGTTAAGATAGTGGAGGATGAGTCCAAGTTTCTTGATGAATTCTGAGTAATCAAGAGGTTCGTGTCATCTCGCGACGTTAAATCAGGCGCTGCATGGGAGGCAACCCATGAAAGGTGAAGTCTGAGTAGCCACAGGTATGCTTCCTTCCTTCTGCTTTATTTTCCATGCTTCGGGGATGAAGCATGTTTTTTAAAAAAGTGGAGGGAGTGTACTAGTATTTTTAGGGTTTTTGGATTCGTTCGAGGGCTTTTCTTGACGTGTTTCTTTTCCCTAGGGCATTCTATCTAGTAGAACCAACATGTTTAGGATGTTCTTATTTAATTAAAAAGTAGCTTAGGATTACTCAGCCAATAAATTGCACTAGTTTTGAAAAAAAAATAACTTGTTTAAAGTTTTAAATGATTAGCTGTGTACTTGTCGATTGCAAAACATGATGTCTGTGGATCTTTTTGTGTCATTTAGTGCATTAGCACGAATAGTTTTTGTTAGCCATGTATAAACCGGACAGGTAGAGTGAATGTAAGACATGTACTATGAGTGAGTGAGGTCCGATACCTAGTTCAATACTGCGTTGAGGATCTAGAACTTGCCCGGTTGGTCGTTATATAGGCTTTAGGATGATTGGTTTGGAAAGGATCATAGGCCTTTTTGGTTTATCCCATTTTTAGCTTAAATGACCCTATCAAAATAATATGATTTCTTTGATCCTGATTTTTAGCCTTAAATAAACCATTTTTCTTTGATTAACCAATTAACCGTACCTATTTTTATAATGAACCTGTTTTGGCCCTGGTCCCTCTTTGGACATTGTGAACCTCAACATAAGAAAAATGTCTAAGTTGAAGGTGACTAGAGTAGGGGGTGCATAAATCTTGGGAAGGTGAAAAAGGAAGAGAAAAGAAAAAAGTTAAAAAATGAGGTGTGGTGTGACAAAAGAAAAAGAAAAAGAAAGAAAAATTGAAAAATAAAATACAAAAAAGAGAATGATGAATGAAATATTTGAAGAAACATACCACACTCATACAAGTGCATAAAGAATGACGAAAAGGGAGAAAAGAAGTGGAAAAATAAAAAAGCGTGAAAAAGTGAAAAAATGGAGCCACATGTATGTAGTGTCAAGGAGGGGTTCTGTAACACCCCGAAATTTTTTTAGACCTAACTCAGACCTTGCAAGAAAAATGCAGAAGAAAACCAGAAATTTTGCCTCGAAGCGACTGAGACAACGAGTCGTGGTTAGCTCCAATGACTCGTTGTGTCAGTTGTGGTCAGCCCAGTGTGGTCCTTCGGGAACCAACGGGACAAGGAACGATCGGTTGTGAGAAACAATGAGTCGTCTTGTCAGTCATTGGTCCCCAACTCAGAAGTCCCTCTTTTAAGACCCCACGACTCAATTAATGAGTCATTGTCAGAAACAACGACTCGTGGCGTGAGTCGTTGGGTGAGAACCCCAGAAACCCCTTTAGTGATAACGAGTGGAAACAACAACCCGTTGTATTCCACAACGAGTCATTGTGACCACCTGTGGGGTCAGATTCAGAAATGCTTAAACTTGTTCCAGTGAAGGTAACAACTAGACACAATGACCCGTTGGGGTCCACTAACTAGTCGTTGTGTTTCCCATAGTCAAGCCTTCCAAGTTTCCTCATCCAGTGACCGCGGGAGGAATGAACGACCCGTTGGATCATGCAAATGACTCGTGGTATCCCTTGTTGCCAGATCTAGTGATCCAAGGACACAGATAGTAGGACCAGCAACTGGTCCCAATGAGTCGTGGTCTCAACCAACGACTCGTTGAATGACCCATTAGTTCCCTATCGATTAGTTTTTCAGATTTTATTCCAGGGATATTTTTGTAATTTTCCACCTTTTTAGTCCCTAAACTATGTCGTTTTAAGTATAATTTAAGAGAATTTAGAGGGATTAAACGGTTTTCCCTCTCATTCCCCACTTAGACTCTCAGAATATCGATCGTAGAAGCCAGACCTTTCCTCTCAAGCAAGAACTAGGGTTGTTCGTCAGTTGTAGAAATTCAAGCTTCTTTCTCCAGTGATTTCTTATCCAGGTATGTGGGAATTTAACAAGGGAATAATTCTTCCCTTGTGTCCCTAAAATCATCTCTATTTTCTCTATCAGTTACAACCCTATGGATTCAAAATGTAGAAAATTATTAGACTAATTTCTTTTAGATTTCAAGTGTAATATTTATCATGATTTTAACTACTTTATTATTCCCTATTTCTAGAAATTTGTGAAAATTGCATCTAGTGGAATGATTTAGCCCTAGTTCTCAATTTAGTAAAATTTAGAATCTTGCGTGTTGGACTAGTTTCCCTATAACTTGATTCTATTAGTTTTGAAATCCCCATATTGTTAGTGTATGTGGAAATGTCAGTCAGATACATATTAGTCCAGTCTCAGTCAGATTACTATACTCAGTTATTGTCCAGAAATGTCAGCTGATTAGTTTGACTACAGTCATTACTTGAGGTGTTAGTGGTGCCTCCCAGTTATCAGTATTAGACTCAGATATCAATTTTTAGTGGTTCTTTAGACGGTTATGACACTTCTATATAAGCAGCTCTGGCCATTCTTAGAACCCCAGCTCCAGATTTCAGTTTGTTCTTTAGACGGTTATGAGGCTTCTAGATAAACAACTCTAGCCAGTCTTAGAACACCTATTATAGAAGCCGGTCCGATAAGACTCTCAAGGTATTTCCAGATAGGTATTCCTGACTTAGTCTTGGGCCCCAGTTTCGAGCTATCAGCTTAGTAGTCAGTCTAGGACTATCCAATGGGAATGGGACTTAGCACCAAGCAGGTCGGGGTTCCAGCGCACCCAGGTTCCTAGAACTATGTTGCCACTGTAGGTAGTTTCATTTGCCTTATGGCCCCAGACTTGTGATCACCCAGTTCATGCTTTTATACCTTGAAAAGTTATATTGGGTCCTACTGATGGGGTATATACATCGGACTCCATGTCTATCTCACGTGGTTATATGTCGATTATAGACTCTCCCACTAGTCAATTCAGTATTAGATTAGCTCAGTTCAGAACAGTTTCAGTTTGCTCAATTCAGTACAGTTAGTTTAGATTCAGTATCACAGATTTAGGGCATGTCTTTGACCATCAGACAGGGTCATTTTAACCATCTCAGTATATTTCAGTTTATTCAGTTTTAGCATTTCAGTTGGTCATTGCATGTGATTACAATTCAGTTATTTATTCTCCGCGTTATGTTTTCTCCTACTTACTCAGTACATTCAAAGTACTGATTCATACCTTCTATGCTGTATCATTTTATGATACAACAGCAGGTTCTCAGTCTCAGTACCGTTAGCAGATCTTCTCTAGGAGTTATCAGCTGTGCCAGTGGTGAGTCCTCATATTTAGAGGATGATGTTTATTTTCCTTTCAGTTATTTTTCTTTCAGTTAGACTTAGAGTTAGCTGGGGCTTGTCCCAGCAACTCAATATATATAGATGGCTTTCAGACACAGATTCAGATTTTCAGTTATATAAAGCTTATGATTTAGTTCTTCTTCATAAATGATTTTTATTATTTTAAAGCTTCCACTATAATTTTACTCAGATTACTAGTGTTATGTTAGACCATGGGTTAACTTGAGGTTACTTGTGACTCCAAGTACCATGTCTCGTCTAGGGTACAGACTCAGGTTGTGATAGGTTTAGTCACTAAAAGATTCCATCTCTACCATAGCTAGCCTAAAATCCTGCATTACAGACGAATCAAGTCCTATAGTGATCATAGCCTAACCATCTGACAAACCGAAGTACAGAAAATAAGGGCAAGCCTATGGTATTCGATATGAAATATTTGAAACTTCTTTGTGAGAGTGAGAGTCTTACTTGATCAGTCCCATGGTTCATATTTTACTATATCTGCGAGTGGGGGACTTCATTTGCTGTGAGGGTACATGGTTTGTGTTTAACTTTACCAGTGGTCTATGTAAAAAGCATTGGTGATGACTTGACTATCTGTTAATATCTAGATGACATATCTTGATCCCTGTTTATCATATTTTGTGGTTTCTTATAGTGCATGTGCTGATTTGGTTTATGGAAAAAGGGTCAAAAGTTATTTGAGTTTATAGTGAAAGTTTTTGTTTGATGTTGGCTTTAGTATCCTAGGCTTATTTTCTAGTTAAGCCGTGTTTACTTTTTTTTTTCTTTGCCTGAGGACATGAAAAAGTCTTAAGTTGAGGGTGTTGATGTGCTATGAGTTTACAACACTTTCGATGCTTAAAACTAAGAAAAGAGCATGGACTTAGGTATGCTTATATGGATACGAGGCACTTTTATTTTGATTTCAGGGAAAATAAGTGTTGGAGCAAGTGTTGGTATGGATGGAGTCATGGATCGTAGCATCAACATATGAACCATATCATGAGCCATGGTGACTTCTGAAGATTCTTCAAGACTTGGTAGATTTTCAGACACAACTAACAGTACGAGCAGTAGTAGGAAGGTATGAGTCGTACCACAATACTCGTGAAAAATTCAGAAGATGTCAGAGTTCTCAGGGAAAAACCACGGACGCATTGTACGACTAATAGGATTGTGGTACGAGTCGTATTATCCTGACAACACATAGCCAAATCTACAGCAACCAAGGACTTACGAGAAGTAGGTACGACCCGTACAATCCTACTACAGGTCGTAGGTCCGATCATGACACAGTCGGCACCAGATATGAAAAATTCCTTGTTAGCATAGGAAAAGATTTATAATGTCTGTATAAATAGCCTTTATGTTTTATTTTAGTATTGAGAGGACAGAAATGAATTAGTAGACGAGTGAAGAATAATATTTATGAATTTTTATCAAGTTTTGAGGAGCAATTCTTGGGATCAAATTCTTGATTTCCTATATTGTTCTTTAATATTCAAATATGGTTTCTTCCAATTGTTCCTGTAAGTATTTAATTATGTATTTGTCTACGAATGCAAATTTTAGTCTTACAACTATGAGAGGCTAAAATCTCCATAACTAGGGGTTGTGGGAACCATGGTGGATTAAGAAAATAGGGTTACAAAAAAATGATTAAAAACCAATGCTAAACACTTGTGTTGTATTCTCTTCATCTTTAAAAGTTTCATAACAGTGTACAAAGTTAGGACTTGCCCGAATTTTTTACTTGCTTAAAACTAGAGAGGTAGAGATTAGGAAAAGAGAATTACAACAAAACCTTGATCTTTATGATCACTGTATTAACTTGAGCTGTGGTCGCAGTATAGTTAAATTTAGAACATATTGATAATGGTTGGTTTGAAATTGCTCATGAGAGTTGACTCGATGATTGAGTAAAGTCATCCAATAGGAACGAACCAGTCATTTGGATGAACCCTACTTATCAGTTCTACAAGTAAGCATTGAGATTGATCACGTGTGTATACGCAAAGTAGTTATGAACCCATGGGGAACACTTATCCTAGTTGTTTGCAAATCTTGATTAATTCATGAATATAATCTTATTTTAATATTGTTTTCTTTAAAACCCCCCAATTTGTAGATAACTCACCAACAAGTTCAATTACCGGCATTAGTCTAGATCTTACCCTATTCCTTGTGGGTTCGACCTCAACCTCTTAGTTGGGTTCTTTATTGACAATGAACACTTCATACTTTGTCAGGAAGTGTGAGTTTAAGTGTTATAAAAGAGTGGCGCCGTTACCGAGGAATACGACGTAAGATTAGATTAATTTCTTGTATTTAACTTTGGTTGTTATTTCCTCTTTTATGTTTTTGTTTGTTTTTTTATGACTCATCCAAGGCACCTCTTGGAAAAGCCAAGCAGTTAAGACAGTGGAGGATGAGTCCAAGTTTCTTGATGAATTCTGAGTAATCAAGAGATCTGTGTCGTGCTGCAACGTTAAATCAGGCGTTTCGTGGGAGCCAACCCATGAAAGGTGAAGTCTGAGTAGCCGTAGGTATGCTCTCTTCCTTCTTCTTTATATTCCATGCTTCGGCGATGGAGCATGCTTTTCAAAAAGAGGAGGTGTTGTACGTGTATTGTATTTTTAGGGTTTTTGGATTCGTCCGAGGGTTTTTTTTGCCGTGTTTCTTTTCCCTCGGGCATGCTATCTAGTAGAACCAGCATGTTTAGGATGTTCTTATTTAATTAGAAAGTAGCTTATGATTACTCAGCCAATAAATTACACTATTTTTGAATAAAAATGACCTGTT
This sequence comes from Datura stramonium, assembly GCA_018107945.1. Classification (NCBI taxonomy): domain Eukaryota; kingdom Viridiplantae; phylum Streptophyta; class Magnoliopsida; order Solanales; family Solanaceae; genus Datura; species Datura stramonium. Next base: position 35,130 of record JACEIK010005620.1, read on the forward strand.
TAAAATTTTTGATGATTAGTTGTGTACTTGTTGATTGCAAAGCATGAATTCTGTGGATCTTTTTGTATCATTTAGTGCATTTGCATGAATAGTTTTGGTTAGCCGTGTATAAACCAGACAGGTAGAGTGAATGCAAGACATGTACTATGAGTGAGGTCTGATACCTAGTTCAATACTGCGTAGAGGATCTAGAACTTGTCCTGTTGGTCTTTACATAGGTTTTAGGATGATTGGTTAGGAAAGGATCATAGGCCGTTTTGGTTTAACCCATTTTAACTTAAATGACCCTACCATAATGATATGATTCCTTTGATCCCGATTTTGTGCCTTAAGTGAACCATTTTCCTTTGATCAACCAATTAACCATACCCATTTTTATAATGAACCTGTTTTGGTCCTGGTCTCTCTTTAGACATTGTGAACCTCAACATAGGAAAAATGCCTAAGTTGAGGGTGACTAGAGTAGGGGTGCATAAATCTTGGGAAGGTGAAAAAGGAAGAGAAAAGAAAAAGGTGAAAAATAAGGTGTGGTGTGATAAAAGCAAAAGAAAAAGAAAGAATAATTGAAAAAAAAAGTAAAAAAAAGAGAATGATGAACGAATAATTTGAAGAAACATACCACACTCATAGAAAAGCATAAAGAATGGCGAAAGGGGAGAAAAAAGTTGAAAAAGTTGAAGGGTTGGCAAATCTCAAGAAAATTTCGGAGATGCCTGTTTGCATCATCACTTGGCATCCCTCCAAAGAGCCCTTTCATTTGAAGTAAGTGCAGAATTGTCCTCGTCACATGAAATATAGCATTCCCTACCATAGGAGGTTGGCGAATGGCACCTGCTACATTGGGCATCACGGGATCGTCATCCTCATGATCCATATGCCCATCTATCGAACCTTCTCCTTCTTGTGAATGCTGACTCATGTCAAAATCAACCTAAATGGCACCAATCACAAGAGTAAAATCAAACCAAAAAAGGTGAAAAAAATCAATTCAAAATAACAAACAACTAAAGGCTATCACTCCTCTTGATGAGAGAGTGTAAACGATCATTGATAAAATAAATATACTCGAAGAGTGTCGGGGTCGAATCCCACAGGGAATGTTAGCGATCACACAAGTGTTGTCTATTAAATTAAAATAACTCGCATCAATATTTCAAAATCAATAAAGTAAAAATTGGGGGAAATGCAACTTGTTAATTAAAGAGAAATTCTATCACGAAAACAGAGGTAAAGCGTAGTAGAAAACCAAATGAGAAACTACTACGGGTGTGATATTGATAGGGAATTGGGATTGCTAACCGCTCCTAGAATTACTCAATAGTATAATTAGTTGTAGAAAAGTAACATCCTAAGTTTCTCAGCATATTAGATGCATTAAGCTTAGGTTTTTTCAAACCCCAAAGTTCTTTTCACCACAATCACATCAACTTGGGTGAGAATTAGCTATTTCTAGCTTAGATTCTCAATGGGTATCTGATAATGGGTTTTGGCTATGTCTAGCCAAACCCCACATGATCAACACTCAGTTACCCACTAGTATCCCCTCACCCATACTCTACATTCCTTGTTCAAGATAAATTAAAGTAAGTAAATTCAACCCACATTTGCAACTATGAGTATTAAGATTAAAACTCAAAGAAAATACTAAAATTATATTAATAGAGTAAATTTAAGATTAAATACACAATACCCAATTCAAATCAACCCCAATCATTCACACACCCCTAGTAAGAATTTGCCACTCATTGAAGTAGAAAAAGACATTGCATTCAATAGAAATTCAATATCCATTCACAACTTGAGTAAGAAAATTTCAGCAAGAGTTTGAGCTCCAATGGAGTTTCTACTTTGTAGAAGAAGAAGAAGATTGTTTGTCTCTCTACATCTCTCTACTTCAATACAGGACTAATAGAATAATGAAAATCTGATATGGAATAATGGAATGTTCAGTTCCTTTTTGAGATGTACAAAAATAGGGTACATTCTTTCTCCTTTTTTTTGAGTTGGACATTTTTACCCTGTGAAGACGGGCATCACTTGTGATTCACTGATGGTTCGCCGGTGCTCATCCATGGTCCATCGGTTTATTTTCGCCGATGATCAATGAATTCCAGAACCTTTTAGTGCTAGCACCGGCGGTTCACCGGTGCTGATCCGTGGCTTGATGGTATTAATCTTCATTAGCACAATGTGAAACTGTGATCAACCGACATTTTATCGGTGCCCTATGGTGGAGTGCCAGTCCTCACCTCCTTTTTTCATGCTTTTCCTATTCCAGTTAGGTACCTGCAAAGATCAAGGAAAAAGGGCATAAAATCCACCTAAATAACTTGAAAACTAAGTAAAAACTCATGTTTAAGAGCCTAGTGAGTTGGTAAATTACCAACTCATCAGGTACAACCAAGGTTTTTGGCATCCTTGTGATGAGAATAAAGGTCGGAACCATGAGTATATAGCTTAATCAAGAAGTCAGAAGAGAGAGGAGTCCTCACATGTAAAAATTGTAATCATGCTTGACAGGGTCTTGGAACGGGTGATATCATGGGAATCGGGAGTTGAAAAGTGAACTATTAGAGCTTACTCAAACTGTGCAAGCCCATGGGATCTCTATTAGACATCTCGAAGAAAAGATGAAGCATCTCAAATGAAATCAGGGGTGAGTGTGAAGGTGAAGGAGATATTTATTGAACATGTCACTCCAAGCCTAGAAGGTGTTGATGAGGAAGACATAGGGCAATATATTGAAGAGACATTCTTCAAAGAGTCACTAGAAGCCGTTCTGTTGAATAATGATGAAAAGGGTAGTGAAGGTTTATAATAATCATGTCATATCGTGACAGGTCTTGGGTCCTATTTTTACCAACCAAAGAAGCTTGACCTTGAGATAAGAAATTGGTAAACTCCGCCATCGCAACCATCAATCATTGAACCTCGGTGTTGGAACTCAAACCGTTGCCCTCTCATTTGAAGTATGCATATCTTGAATTTAGTGAAACCTTTTCGGTGATTATTTTAGCTAAACTAGATGAGCAGCAAGTAGAGGCACTAATGGCAATCTTGAAGAAGCATATTCGAGCAATTGGTTGGACTATTACTGACATAATAGGCATACCTATAGGAATTTGCACTCATAAGATCAACCTTCAAGAAGACTGTAACCCCTTTATCAAGAATCAAAGGTGATTGAATCCGCCCATACATGAAGTAGTAGAGAGAAATTATCAAGTGGCTGGATGCAGGAGTGGTGTACCCGATAACTGATAGTACTTAGGTAAGCCCGGTATAGTGTGTGCCTAAAAAGGGGGGAATCACGGTAGTCCCAAATGAAAAGGATGAGATGATAGCTACAAGACTAGTGACCAGTTGGAGAGTGTGCATGGACTACTAAAAGCTGAACGCATGTACTAAGAGGATCATTTCCCTATTCTCTTTATAGACCAAATGTTGGACCGGCTGGCCGGGCGAGAGTACTACCGTTTCATTGATAGATACTTGGGGTATAATGAAATCTTTATTGCCCTAAAAGATTAAAAAAATACTTTTACATGTCCCTAAGACACATTTTCTTTCAAGAGGATGTCATTTGAGCTTTTCCATGCCCCAACCAAATACCATAGATGCATGATGTCCATCTTTTCAGATATGGTAGAGGATACTATGGAGGTCTTCATGGACGACTTTTCAACTGAGGGAAACTCTTTTGAGGAGTGTTTGATGCACTTAAACAATGTATTAAAATGATGTGAAGAATCGAATTTAGTCCTCAATTGGGAGAAATGCCACTTTATGCCAACTTCCATTTTGATGATGCTTGTATGAAGTCATTCCTTGATTTGAAGGGAAAACTCATATCAGCTCCCATCATTATTGCAGCGGATTGGTCTAAACTACTTGAGTTAATATGTGATGCTAGTGGAGTTGCCATGGGGGCATTGCTTGGGCAAAAGAAAGATAAGGTCTTCCATCCTATATACTATGCTAGAAAGGCCTTAAATGAAGCTCAAGCCAACTACACTTTTGCAGAGCAAGAGTTGCTTGTGGTGGTGTTCGCTTTAGAGAAATTTTGTTCGTATCTATTGGGGACTAAAGTAGTGGTATACATTGATTATGCAACACTTCGATGCCTCATGATAAAGAAGGATGCAACACCCAAACTCATCCGATTGATGCTGTTGATGCAAGAGTTTTACTAGAGGTTAAGGATAGGCGAGGGTGTGAGAATCAGGTGGCTGATCATCTTTCTTTATTATAGGAAGACGGTAGGCTTATTGGAGACTATGATATGGATGATGTCTTTCCTGATGAATGCATCTTGGCTGCTTCTCATGATTTAGTACCTTGGTTTACTGTCTTTGCCAACTTTTTGGCTAGTGACATAACGCCTGAAGGCCTGAACTTCCACCAGAAGAAAGGGTTCCTACATGATGTCCGCAAATTCTATTAGGATGAACCATTCCTCTTCTGCATATGTGCTGACGACGTGATTCTCCATTGTATCCTGAAAGTAGAGATGATACCAATCCTCAAAGCATGCCACTCTTCACCTTTCGGGGGCCATTATGTAAGTGTGAGGACAACTACAAAAGTATTATAATGTGGATTCTATTAGACTACTCAACATCATGATGCTTATGATCTTGTCAAACATTGTGATCATTGTCAGCGTTCCGGGGGCATCTCATGGCATCATGAGCTTCGTTTATCATCAATCTTAGAAGTTGAGTTATTTGATGTATGGGGAATAGACTTCATGGGGCCGTTTATCTGCTCTTATGGGAATACATACATTCTCGTAGCTATTGAATCTATGTCTAAGTGGGTCGAGGCAGTGGCTTTGCTGATAATGAGGGAAGAAGTGTGACCCAATTCTTAAAGAAACACATCTTCTCAAGGTTTGGCACCCCTCGTGCTATAATCAGTGACGGAGGGTCATATTTTTGTAATCTATTATTCGGAGAATTACTTGCTAAGTACTACACCTTATCATCCTCAAATAAGCGGCCAAGCGGAGGATCAAATAGGGAGATCAAATCCATCTTGACAAAAATAGTGGATGCAAATAGAACTAATTGGGCTAGGAATCTAGATGATGACCTTTGGGCATACCGGACGACATACAAAACTCCCATTGGCATGTCTCCCTATCAACTAGTTTGTGGAAAAGCTTGCTATTTACTGATAGAGCTGGAACACAAAGCTATGTGGGTTTTAAAGAGTCTGAATCTTGATTGGGGAAAGGCTGTCCACGCGCCAGTTGAGAACCTTAATGAGATGGATGAGTTAATGATGAGGGCATATGAGAATACTTCAATATATAAGGCCCTAATGAAGCACTTTCATGATCAGATGATATTGAAAAGGGAATTTGCTTCGGGAGATTGGGCGCTTCTGTTTAACTCAGATTGCAATTATTCCCAGAAAGTTGAAATCCAAGTGGTCCGAACCACTGTCCCTTTTAAAGGAGGTAATTGTGGTCGTTGTCAAAAACAAACTTCCCAATGAGTGTCGGTGTTGAATTTCACAAGGAATGAGAAAGGTTATCCAAGAGTTGGAAACTAGTTCAAACTAGCAAGCATCATTGTCTAACAATTGAAAGGTAAAAACTGTGGGAAAAAGGGAGCAAGTATTGGATTGAAATTGTAAAAAGAAGTAAGGGCAAATCACTTGTAGCAATTATTGAGAGGGAACTAGGGATGTGCAATTGATAGGGTGTCAACTGGATTTGGGTTGATTAAAAAGCCTTAAATTCAATTACAGCATGGAGAGCAATGGATTAAGCTACACCCTCTTTTTTTTTAACCACAAGGATGTGTTTGCTTTGGGTTTTCTCAAACCCCAAAGCCATATCACAAATCAACCACAAAGATTGAGGAAGGGTTAAGATATATCTAGACTTAACTCTTTAATGGGGTATGAACATNCTAGACTTAACTCTTTAATGGGGTATGAACATGGGTCTTGATTATCTCTAGCTCAATCCCAAGCATCATACACCCAAATCCTCACTATTTAATCCTCACCCAAATGCCACTTCTCTTTCTCAAAAAAAGCAAGATAAGCAAGCTAAACCAATATTTGCAACTATTAATTTTTCAATTAAAACTTAGAGGAAATAATAGATCCATGCACACTAATCAAATTTAAGAAGAAATCATCAACACCCACTCTAGTCTATACACCAATCCTGCACACATCCCTAGCAAGAAAGTTAGCCACTCATAAGTAAAGAGAGAGAAATTATACCCATGGGAAATTTATCTAAAATTATCATATTAAGTAATCCAAATTAAGCTTTAAGTTATGCAACAATGGAGTTCTTGCCCAATGGGGTTTGAATAAGATGAAATAATTGTACTCTACTTTCTATCTCTACGAAATTTCTCTCTACAATATTCAATATGACATAACGTGTAAAAGTACAATTAGGGTAAAAATATGAAAATTCCTATCGTACATATTTCCAAAAGTTCCCTTGGAAGCTTCTCAAGTACATTTGTGCCAAAATTGGATAACTTTGTCCTTATCAGCATCTGGATCACTTGCGTGACACCTGCATTTCACGACGATAGGTCCTTTTGCAGGCTAAGACAGTGTTCTATGTAGGTCATCTACGGTGACACCTGCATTCCACAAGTTCCAACCTGCAGTTTGCAAGTTCAGTTTAGCTAATCCTACAGTGCCATCTGCGTGGCACCTGTGTTTCACAGGTGTACATATGCAGCACGCATATCCTTTTTTGCTTCTATTAGAATGCTTTTAGTTCAATTCTTCCATTTTCCTCGTCTAAGTTAAATACTTGAAAGAAAAAAGAGTAAAGGCATAAAATCTTCCTAATTTGTATGGAAACAAAGCATTAGTTCATTCTTAAAAATCCAAATGAGTAGGTAATTTACCAACTCATCAATTGGCCATCTAGCGCAGCTGTTGCTGATCAAGAGGGGATGCAGGGAGATATCTCCTCCGTGGCCCAGGCCCATGTGGAGCTTTGTGAGGATCTGGAGAGAGAAAAGAGGAAGCGGCACTCCAAAGACAATCTCTTCCTAGATGCCTCATATCCTTTCGAAAATTTTTCACAACCCGAATGGAGGCCCGGAGTGTAGACACGGGATAAGGGACCCCGAGAGACCCCAAGTCAACCCATGACATAAGCGTACAACTAACTCATTCAATAAACGGAAGGAAAGAATCAATATAATCTCAGTAGAAGCCTAATTCGACATAACATCGGAATGACATCAAAAGCTAACACATACATAAGTCTAAAAAGCCTCTAGTTCGGACGAGCTGATGGGTCAAGGCCCCAGCTAACTCAACAATACTGAAACTGGAAATACATAAAAGAAAATAATAATCTGGCCCTCGAAGGATGAGGACTCAGCAATCCGAGAAGATACTAACTCCGAAAAGCTGTCAAAGAGCGGGGCTGAAGCTGCGAGTCGAGTCCCGTATCATGAAATGATACAACATAGAAAGTATGCGGTCAGTACGTGGAATGTACCGGGTATCCAAGGTGAGTAAAACCGCTAAGTAAAATAAATCACTAAAAACATTTCATAACATATCATAATCTTTCAAGTCTGAGGAGAAGGGCTACGTGTATTAATTTTGAAATCAAAATCTTACCATGACATGACCATGCATAACTTTATAATATCATGACTAACTCGAATGACTCAAAGATGAAATGTAACATTTATGATAAAAGCTGAACAATGAGTAAAACCTTGCTTTTAGAACATGCATGCTTATAGTAATAATCATGAGTAAGAAATATGCAAATCTGAATTATATAGACAATGGGAGACTCTTCACTTAACCGACATACCACGATAGAGCTTACATGGTCCCGACTATCACATTCAAGTGGGTAGAGCAATCCAAAACCTTTCCAGGGCTAAGAATGCAACCATGATATTGATATCAAGCTCATGGGCCTTTAGGGACCAGGATAGCTCACAAAGGAGGTCCCAATAATATAATAGTATCAACCTACGTTGGCGCGTAATTATGGGGCATAGGGTGATCGACCCTTAGCCCGCTTGGTGCTAGACTCCTCTCCCAAAACATGCAATGCTCTACATTGTATATAACGAAGCTCAACATCATCTATAGATAAAGCTCAATAATGGATTCATGCATAAAACTCAACATCGTATGAAATGAAGATCAACATTGTCATTTGACAAAGCTCAATAAGGAAATCATGCATAGACTCGACATGATATGAAAATGAAGCTCAACATTGTCCTTTGACAAAGCTCAATAATGACATACATCTCAATTATGAACTTATGCATATGAGAAGCTTTAATTTGGAACATACCTCAAATAATAATATGAAATTTGGGAGACTTCGCTCCAAACAATGTGGTAAGCTTATTTCAGGAAAATCATCATTTTAAATCAACATGTGGGCATTGCCCAAAGCTTCACCATACTTGGATCTACTCAATTCAGTTTGAAAACTATATCATAATCATGGGTAGCTTTAGAAACATGCTTTTCATCATCAAATCTCATAATCATTATACATCCATCAACATTCTCTTCTTTCATGAACTTCTTATCCATGGGAATTCAATTTCATAATTTAGAAAACACATTTTTTGATTGAAAATAATTTAAAATCTGCCCAAGCTTCACAATTCATCAATATGAACATAATCTAATCATACCCATGTATAGATATTGAAGAATTGTGCAATTGGGTAAAACCCCCCTACTTGATCATAGGTAATTTTCATGATTTTATAGAAATTGGGCTTGGGTGTGGAAGGAGACACCCACTCATAACCTTACATACTTGGGAGGGATGATTTAACCACTTATCTAATTGCCCAAGGTGAGATTCCAATGGGAACCTTCAAAATTTTCTCTAAATCCTCTCTTCAAACTCATAAGTTTGCATGCATGGAATGAACTAGCTTTGAATAGGTTTTCCCCTCTTATAACCCTGTAAAACGAGCCTTAAACGATGTAGTATAGGCCCTTAGGAATGACGAAAATACCCTTATTGATTACGAAAAAAATTTGCTCACTGGGCCAAACAACGGGCGACCCAACAGGTCATTAGAGGATATCACGACCCGTGGTATCCATCTATACTATTCACTACTGAGACTTGCCTTCGGATCTGAATAATAGGCGAAGAGGACGACTCGTCCTCTTAGACAATGGATCGTTACATCGACCGTTGTTTGCCCTCATGAACCTTCTGAACTTCCCCACGACGAGTCTCACCATGACTCGTTGTGGGCTCCAACGGATTGTGGTATCCATCCGTTAAATCCACTGGAGATCTGGATTCCCTTACCATGACTTATCACGACGGATTATTGCATGCCACGATGGGTCGTTGGATGACCCGTTACACTCCCCAACTATTAAGTCCATATCTTACCATGACCACTAATGACGACTTGTTGTTTCTTACAACGAGTCATTACATCAACCGTTACTTCCACTGCCACCCGAACTCCTGAACCCACGTCTGCTAGCAACAACTCGTGGTTTGAAACCACGAGTCGCTACTCCACTCGTCTGAGCCATTTTTTCTAGTTTCTGTAGATTTAAAATTTAAACTCCCGGGTCTATTCTTAAGAACTTTTGGGGTATTACATTATCTCCCCCTTAGGAACATTCATCCTCGAATGTTGGAAACAAGCAGAAAGTATAAACATGAAATTATCATATGCAAACATTTATTATTTAAACCGAAAACTGGCGGAATGACTACCTCTAAAAAGAACTACATAGATGAACCAAATTCAGACATCACATACATCTATCATGTCATAAATCAAACTTGTGCACATGAACTGAACATGGAAACTAATTAAAGAATTAGGGCAAAAACTGATACCTCAAATTGAAACTGAGCCGGTAGGGAATAGGTGAGGGTATTTATCCATCATAGGTGCCTCGGCTTCCCACGTAGCTCCTTCAACATGCTGATTTCTCCATAAGACTTTAACTGAAGCTACCTCTTTGTTTCTTAACTTCCGAAACTGGCGATCTAAGATTGCAACTAGAATTTCCTCATAACTGAGACTATATCCCACACCAACGCTTTCCATCGGGACAACTAAAGATGGATCACCCAAGCACTTTTTTATGAGCGATACATGAACGACGGGATGAACGGAAGATAACTCTGATGGAAAGTCCAACTCGTACGCTACCTTACCAACTCTTTTAATAACTCGAAGGGACCAACATAGCAGGGACTGAGTTTTCCTTTCTTTCCAAACCGCATGACTCCCTTCATGGGAGATACCTTCAAAAATACCAAATCGTCCACCTCGAACTCCAAGTCTCTCCTTCTCATATCAGCGTATGACTTTTGATGACTTTGAGCGGTTTTCAGCCTGTCCGTTATCAACTGAACTTTCACCATAGCCTCATGAACCGAATCAGGTCCTATCATAACTGCCTCACCAACCTCAAACCATCCAATGGGCGATCTACACCTTCACCCATAAAGAGCCTCGAACGGTGCCATCTGGATGCTGGAGTGATAGCTAATTGTAAGAAAACTCGATCAAAGGCAAGTGATCATCCCAACTACCCTTGAAATCTATCACACAAGATCTCAACATCTCCTCGAGAGTTTGAATTGTCCGCTCCGTCTGACCATCCTTTTGTAGAAGGAATGCTGTGCTGAGCTTAACCTGAGTCCCCAGCCCTTTTTGGAAAGACCACCAAAACTAAGAGGTAAACTGAGTACCTCAGTCTGAGATAATAGACAAGGGCACTCCATATAATCACACCAACTCCCAGATATATAGTTTGGCATAATCATCCGCTGAATCTGTGGTTTTGACCGGTAGGAAGTGTGCAGCCTTAGTGAACCTGTCTACCACCACCCAAATAGAATCATAGTGTCGGCGAGTACGAGGTAGGACTATAATGAAATCTATATTAATCTCTTCCCACTTCCATGTGGGAGTGCTAATATCCTGAAGTACGCCTCCCGGCCTTTGATGCTCAACTTTCACTTGCTGACAGTTCGGGCACTTGGCTACGAATTCTGTTATATCCTTCTTCATGCCGTTCCACAAATATATTTCCCCCAAATCATGATACATCTTGGTTGCACCCGGATGGATAGAATACCTGGATCCATGTGCCTCATGAAATATCCGGTACCTCAAATTATCAATATCTGGAACACATAGACGACCCTAGTACCGCAACACCCCATCTCCCCCTTGGTAGAGGACCTCCACCTTCTGACTTCCAACGGCTTCCTTCAGCTTTATCAACAACAGATCCTCATCTTGCCTAGCCTTCACGTCTACTACCAAGGATGATTCCAATCCATTTTTCATAACAACACCACCTTTGGTCGAGTCGACCAGTATAACTCCCAACCTTGCAAGCCGATGGACATCTTTCACCAACTCCTTCCTTCCTTTATCCACATGGGACACACTCTCCATAGAGAGCCTATTAAGTGCGTCCGCTACCGCATTATCCTTACTCGGGTGGTAAAGGACACTCATGTCATAGTCCTTAAGTAGCTCCAACCACCTCCTTGGCCGAAGATTGAGATCTTTCTGCGCGAACACATATTGCAAGCTCTTGTGATCCGTGAACACATCCATGTGGACCCCATACAAGTAATGCCGCCATATCTTCAATGCGAACACCACCGCCGCCAACTCAAGATAAACGGGTTGGGTAATCTTCTCATGAACTTTCAATTTTCTTGAGGCATATGCTATCACTTTCCCATGCTCCATCTGCAAACACCCAAGTCCGATTCTCGAAGAATCAGAATACACCACAAAACCATCCGTACCCTTGGGTAGGGTCAAAACTAGTGCTGAAGTGAGTCGAGTCTTTAATTCCTGGAAGCTTTTCTCACAAGCCTCCGACCATTGGAATTTTACCTTCTTCTGAGTCAACTTGGTCAAAGGTGCTGCAATAGATGAAAAGCCATCAACGAGTCTTCGATAGTAACCCGCTAAGCCAAAAAGCTCCTGATATCTGATGGGTTCACCAGTCTGGGCTAATTCTTCACCACCTCAATTTTATGAGAATCTACCTTTATGCCCTCACTTGATACCACGTGGCCCAAAAATGCAACCGAGTTCAACCAAATCTCACACTTGCTGAACTTTGCATACAACTGAAAATCCTTGAGAGTTTGAAGCACTACTCTCAAGTGAGCGGCATGCTCCTCCTCGCTCCGAGAGTATATGAGGATATCATCGATAAACACAATCATGAACATGTCAAAATATGCCTTGAACACCCTATTCATAAGATCCATAAAAGCTTCAGGGGCATTGGTTAGTCAAAAAGACATAAAAACAAATTCGTAGTGAGCATATCGAGTCTTCAAAGCGGTTTTTGGGATGTCACCCTCCCGAAACCTAATCTGGTGATACCCTGATCTGAGATCAATCTTGGAGAAACACTTGGCACCCTAAATATGGTCAAAAAAATCCTTGATCCTGGGTAAGGGGTTCCTATTCTTGACGGTAACCTTATTCAATTGCCTGTAATCAATGCACATTCGAAGAGAACCATCTTTCTTCCGAACGAATAGGACTGGTGTGACCCCATGGAGACTTACTTGGCCTAATAAATACCTTATAAAACAGGTCCTTCAACTGATCCTTCAACATTTTTAGCTCGGATGGAGCCATTTTGTAGGGCAGAATAGATATAGGCTGCGTGTTGGGAAGAAGATCTATACTGAAATCAATCTCCCGCTCAGGAGGGACACTTGGCAAATCATCAGGAAAGACCTCTGGATACTCACGTACTACTGGTACAAAATGGATTGTCGGGGTTTCAGACTCCACGTCCTTAACCTTAACTAGATGGTATATACACCCCTTAGAAATCATCTTTCTAGCCTTAAGGTAGGAAATGAATCAACCTACAGGCACAATTGAACTACCCTTCCATTCTAAGACTGGCTCACACGGAAATCTGAACTCTACTGACCGGGTTCTACAATTTCTGAAGCATAGCATGCATATAGCCAATCCATGCCGAGAATAACATCAAAATCGGTCATGGCTAGCTCTATCAAGTCTGCTGAGGTGACCTTATGAAGGGCTGAGATTGGGCAACCTCTATATACCCGTCTAGCTATAACTGAGTCACCTACTGGTGTGGAAACTGAGAAGGGTTCTGACAAGACATCAGGACTGACTCCGAAGCTACTGGCTATATATGGTGTCACAAAAGACAAGGTGGCCCCCAGATCTAACAAAGCATAAACATCAATATGGAAAATTCGCAACATACCAGTAACCACATTCGGGGAGACCTCCTACTCCTGACGGGAAGCTAAAGCATAGAATCTGTTCTGGCACTGACCGCCAGGTATGCTAGTAGATGCCCCCTGATGTGCTGAGCGTGGGGGAAGGGCTGCTAAACTAGAAGCTAGGCCTTGGCCCCCAACCTGATCCTGCCTCACAGCTGGACAATCTCGAAGAATGTGTTCGGGCTTCCCACACCCGAAACAAGCACCTGAACCTGCCAAGCACTGGCCTTTGTGGCCCCGATAACATCTGCGACAAGCTGGGATGCTAGAATCTGCGGGTTTGCTGCTCTGACCCCTCGATCCTGATGCTCGCCCTCTCTGATCATTTCTAGGACTGGATGGAACACTTAATGCCGAAGATTCTGGGGAAGATGATCTCTGGTGAGTCTGCTGTCGGTGTCCACCACCGGACCTCTACTGAGAGAACCTGTGATCCTTAGTCTTGGCCCTCTTGTCCTACCTCTCTCTCAAATGTGCCGCCTCCATCTGCTGGGCATACAAGACCATGCAAGGGAAGTCCATATCCCGGTGTAGCACGGTTGTTCTGTAGTCCTTGTCCAAATAACCTACAACTCCATGGACGAATCTACCCACTCACATTCTCTGATCTGTTACCAACTCTGGGGAATATTTCGATAGGCGAGTGAACTCAAGGGAATACTCTTGGACAATCATTCTCCCCTGTTTCAAATTCACAAACTCGGCTGCTTTTAACTTCCTCATCTCCCGAGGGAAGAATCGATCTAGAAATGCAACCTGGAGCTCCTCTCAAGTGACCAGACCTGCTCTTGCTGCCCTGCTTTCCTTCCATTGATGAAACCAGATACCCACAACCCCCTTCAACTGGTAGGAGGCCAACTCTATGCACTCAACACTACTCACCCCCATGACTTGGGTGATCTTGACAATCTCATCAATGAAATCATGCAGGTCTTCATCTATCTTGGACCCCAAGAACTCCTGCGGGTTCATTCTCAAGAAGTCTCTGACTCTGACCGCTGCTGCATGGCCATTTTGAGGAACATGCGCAACGGCCTGCTGATTGACTTGAGCGGTCAAGGCCTACGCAAGCATCTGGATAGCATCTCGGAACTCAGCATGGGCAGGTGGCTCCGGTGCCTGAGGCTCCTAAACTAGTGGGGTTGGTTGATTCCCATAACTATTTCCATTATCGTGGCTTCACCACCTCCATTCCTCCTTCTATTCATTCTTGGAGGAGCCATGATTCTGCAATCGCGATTAGCACGAATTAGAAGGATAGAAAGACTTTTCATCATATGACATAGATCATGAAAGATAGACATTTCTTAAATGTAGCCTCTTGGTCATAAGCGTGGAGCGCTTCACACCCATGAAAAGACTCTACTTAACGCGGCTTTCAGACTCCCTAGAACACATCAAACCTATGGCTAAGATACCAAGTTTTTCACGACCCGAACGGAGGCCCGGATCGTAGACACGGGATAAGGGACCCAGAGAGACCCCAAGTCAACCCATGACATAATAGTACAACTAACTCATTCAATAAACTGAAGGAAAGAATCAATATAATCTCAGCAGAAGTCTAATTCAACATAACATCAGAATGACATCCAAAGCTAACACATACATAAGTCTAAAAAGCCTTTAGTTTGGACGAGCTGATGGGTCAAGACCCCAGCTAACTCAACAATACTGAAACTGGAAATACATAAAAGAAAATGATAGTCTGGCCCTCGAAGGATGAGGACTCAGCAATCTGAGCAGATACTAACTCCGGAAAGCTGTCCAAGAGCGGGGCTGAAGCTGTGAGCCGATTCCTATATCATGAAACGATACAACATAGAAAGTATGCGGTCAGTACGTGGAATGTACCGAGTATGAAAGGTGAATAAAACCTCTTAAGTAAAATAAATCACTAAAAACATTTCATAACATATCATAAGCTTTCAAGTCTGAGGAGAAGGGCTACGTGTATTAATTCTGAAATTGAAATCTTACCATGACATGACCATGCATAGCTTTATAATATCATGACTAACTCGAATGACTCAAAGATGAAATGTAACATTTATGATAAAAGCTGAACAATGAGTCAAACCTTGCTTTTAGAACATGCATGCTTATAGTAATAATCACGAGTAAGGAATATGCAAATCTAAATTATATAGACAATGGGAGACTCGTCACTTAACCAACATACCACGATAGAGCTTACATGGTCCCAACTATCACATTCAAGTGGGCAGAGCAATCCAAAACCTTGCCAGGGCTAAGAATGCTACCATGATATCGACATCAAGCTCATGGGCCTTTAGGGATCGAGATAGCTCACAAAGGAGGTCCCAATAATATAATAGTATCAACCTACTGTGACAGCCCAGATCACCGCTTGTAGAAATTGTCCGCTTTGGGGTCACCCCCTCACGGTTTTTAAAACGCCTCTACAAGGGAGAGGTATCCAAGCACTTATAAAGTACTCTTCGTTCTCCTCCCCAACCGATGTGGGATTTGCCTAAGTAAACCAGGCGTTACGTATCGCC
>JACEIK010005621.1:0-106445 GCA_018107945.1 Datura stramonium
AACTACAAATTACATGAGAATGTACAAATAACGATGGATAAACAAGACGAAATGAAGCATTTGAGTATCACTTGGGCATATAATTCTGCCCAAGATCAGTAATGCAAAGAGGGTCAGATTCCTCTTTGATTGTTGAAGTTAAGTCCAAACAGGATAAAGATCCAATATTACTTAGACTTAAGGAAGCAGTTCTCAGAAAAGAGGTTAAGGCTTTCTCCAAAGGGGGAGATGGTGTGCTCCGTTACCAGGGCAGATTGTGTGTACTGGACGTCGGTGATTTGAGCAGTAGATATTGGCTAAAGTGCATAGATCGAGATACTCCATCAACCCTGGTGCTACTAAAATATACCACGATTTGTGGGATATTTACTGGTGGAACGGCATGAAGAGAGATATCGTTGAATTTGTAGCTAAGTGTCCGAATTGCCAGCAAGTCAAAGTAGAGAATAGAGACTGGGAGGTATGACTCAGGATATCAGCATACCCATGTGGATGTGGGAAGAAGTAAATATGGACTTCATCATGGGTCTACCCCAGATTCATCGGCAACATGATTCTATATGGGTAGTAGTAGACCGGATGACTAAGTCAACGCATTTTCTCCCAAATAAAACTACAGATTCAGCTGAGGACTAATCTAAGCTTTATATCCGGGTGTTGGTCAGACTTCATGGGGTACCATTATCCATTATCTCACACAGAGGTACCCAGTTCACCTTGCATTTTTGGAAGTCTTTTCAGAAGGGACTTGGTACCCAGGTCAAGCTCAACATAGCTTTTCACCCCTAGACAGATGGGCAAGCTGAGCGGACTATTCACACCCTAGAAGAAATGTTGAGAGTGTGCGTGATCAATTTCAAGGGCAGTTGGGATGACCATTTGCCTCTTGTCGAGTTTGTGTACAACAACAACTACCACTCTAGTATCCAGATGGCCCCGTTTGAGGCATTGTATGGTAGGAGGTGCAGATCTCCTATTGGGTGGTTTGAGGTTGGTGAAGCTACTTTAATCGGGCCAAACTCGGTTCATGAAGCTATGCAAAAAGTACAGCTCGGAGCTACAAGAAATCTTATGCTGATGTGAGGAGAAGAGAATTAGAGTTTGCAGTGGATGACTAGGTTTATCTAAAAATTTCACCCATGAAAGGGGTAATGAGATTCGGGAAGAAAGGAAAGCTCAGTCCGAGATATGTGGGATCCTATAGAATTCTAAAACGAATTGGAAAGGTAGATTATGAGTTGGAATTACCTTAAGAGTTGGCATCTGTGCGCCCAGTATTCCATGTGTCACTATTGAAGAAGTGCATCGGTGATCCAACTTCAGTTGTGCCATTGGACAGTGTAGGAGTGAAAGATAGTCTCTCGTACGAAGAGGTCCCAGTCTAGATCCTTGACCATCAGGTTCATAAGCTGAGGAACAAGGAGGTAGCTTTAGTCAAGGTCTTATGGAGAAATTAACATGTAGAAGGAGCTATGTGGGAAGCCAAAGAAGATATGATGGATAGATACCCACACTTGTTCCCTTCCAGTTCAGTTGCGGCATCAGGTACGAAATTCCTCCCTAGTACTCTATTCAGTTCCTTACTCATCAGCTTTATTTAGATCTTCTATGTGCATTCTAGTTGCATCAGCTCTGTTAGTACAGTTAAGTCAGTTTGGAGTCAGTTACTTCTTCAGAAACCAACTCATAGTCTCAATCTAGAAATCTCAGCTCTTTTCCTACTTTTACTGCAGTATAGTCTTCATTCGAGGATGAATGATCCCAATGGGGAGATATTGTAACACCCTAAAATCTTCCTAGACCAGAATCAGGCATTTAAAAAAAGTTCAAAAGAAAAAAACCCAGAAATTTTAGTGCAGAACGACCCAAACAACGGGCCGTGGTAAGCTCCAACGGACCATTGTCTGAGTCGTTGTCAGCTTAGCAGGTTTCCTTTGAGGAAAACAACGAGGCATAGGACAATCCGTTTGTTGAACCAATGAGCCATCCTGTTGTCCGTTGGATCCTAAGTTCAGAATCCTACCAGACCCTTCCCTGAGCCAATGAGAGGAACCAACGGCTCATGGTTCCTACTAACGAGTCATTGCTACCACCCGTCGTCCAGTCCCAGGCCCTAGAAGTGTAGACCACAAGTCAATGCAACGACCCATTGGTCCTACCAATGAGTCTTTGTGTTGATCGTTGTCTCAAGGCCCAATTTTCCTACTAGTACTAACGAGATCTACCAACAACCTGTCGGTTCTTCCAATGGATCTTGGTATCCTCCCAAGATTCATTATCAGTGGGCATGATTTCTGGACCCAGAAGCAACGATGGGTTCCAACGGGTTGAGGGTCCAACTAACGACCCGTTCTGAGGCCTGTCATTCAGTGTCGGCCAATTTTCAGATCTTTTTTTTAGGGGGTATGTTGGTAATTTCCCAACTTTTTATACTGAAACCCCATTGTTTTGGGCTCGTTTAGGATGGAGTTAAAGGGGTAGAACGACCTTTTCCCCTTCATTTCACTCTCTTTCCCTCAAACCTAAGCGTAGAACAGACAAGAAGTTTAGAGAAGAAGCTAGGGCAGACATTGTCTTCTCAAAATTTTCATAGGGAATTTCTCCAGAAATTCTCAGCAAGGTATGTGGGAATTCAACAAGGGAATAATTCTTCCTTTCTGTCCCCAAATTCCTTCCTACTTTTCTCTATCAGTTCTAGCCCTGGAATTATCGAATGTTAAGAAATTTTAGTCATACTTTGTCTAATCCATGTGGAATGTTACTTCATGTTAGTTATAGATATTTTCCACCAATTTGTGGCCCGAAGTAATGATGTTTAATCTTGTGAAGTGAAATTTTATCCCTATTTCTTGAACTAGAAAATCTTGAGATTTTGCAATAGTGTTTGAATATCGAAATTTTGCTTGATTCTATCGGTGTTGGGGACTCCCATGTTGTTAGTAGCATCAAACTAAATCAGTTATTTTGATTAGTTTTTCCTAAATATTAGAATTCTCAATGTCAGTCAGAAATGTCAACTAATCAGTTTGATTGCAGAAATTCTCGAGGTGTTAGTAGTACCTCTCGGTGCTCCAGAATCCAGAATCAAAACTCGGTTTTAGTAGTCCAGCGGCGGTCGTGACACTCTAGATAAAGCTCTTACTAGCCTTAGGACCCCAGATTCATTATAACATTGCTAGACGGTTAC
Source organism: Datura stramonium (assembly GCA_018107945.1). Lineage (NCBI taxonomy): Eukaryota > Viridiplantae > Streptophyta > Magnoliopsida > Solanales > Solanaceae > Datura > Datura stramonium. The sequence continues at coordinate 3,188 of JACEIK010005621.1, forward strand.
GACACTTCCAGCTCAGCAGCTCTGACCAGTCTTAGGCTCAGTTCCAGAATCCATCCGCTAAGATACCGGGGTGTTCCTAGATATATGTATCCTATCTAGTCACGGGCCCCGGTTATGAGCTATCGGCTTAGTATTCGAGTCTAGGACTATCTAGTGGAAGTAGGACATAGCACCGAGAGGATCAGGGGTTCCAGTGCACTCAGGTCCCCAAAACTTCATTACCAGCATAGGTTACGGTTTTATTTGGCCTTATGGCCCCATGCATTGTGATCCTCCCAATTCATGTCTTTATACCTGGCGGTATATTGGGTCCTACCGATGGGGTGTATACAGGGGACTCCACGTCTAGCTCACGTGGTTATATGTCGGTTATAGACTCTCCCACTAGTCAACTAATTCTAGTTTTATATTAGTTCAAATCGGTGTTTCGAGATTTAGTACATGCTTTTTGACCATCGAGATAGGGTCTTTCAAGCCATTTCAGTTATTTCAGTTATTTAGTTCAGTAGCCTCAGTTGGTCATTGCATGTCTTTCCAGTTCAGTTATTTCATTCTTGTGTATGTTTTCTTTCACTTACTCGGTAAATTCAAAGAAATCTTGACACATACTTTTATGCAAGATCATTTTATGATACGGTACCCAGGATCTCAGTCTCAGCCTCGCTAGCTAATCACTCACCGAAGACTTCAGCTTTTCTAGTTGGTGAGTCCTCATCCTTCGAGGACCGAGATCATTTCATTTAGTTATATTTTTTTTATTTAGACTTAGAGTTGAAACACAGGGGCTTATCCCAACAACTCATCGGTTAGTAATAACTTTCAGACATAGACATGATTTTCAAACTTTTAGCAGACGTCCTGTATGATTTTAAACTTTATGATTCAACTTTATTTTCATAAATATTTTATAATTGTATTTTAAAATTTTTTAATTATTGAATTATAAAATCAATCTTATTTCTTTGTTTTAAGTTTAATTTGGGTTACTTGTGACTCCAAGTGCCTGTCCCGTCCAGGGTGTAGATTCAGGGCGTGACAAAGGAAGGAGTTGGTGATGGATATGCATCGACTTTCTCGTTTAGGGGTTCGCATTGTTGACTCGACAAATGGTGTGTCATTGTTTAGAATGGTTCAAAATCTTCATTGGTGACCGAGGTCAAGGCTAGGCAAGATGAGGATCCTATCTTGGTAAAGATAAAGGAAGTTATCCATAATCAGAAGATGGAGGTATTCTCCCGAGGGGAGATGGTTTTACTTCGTTATCCAGTGTTGTGTATGTGTTCGAGTGTTGATGACTTGAGAGAGCGGATATTGGGCAAGGTTCATGGTACATCGGTATTCTAATATCCACCCAGGTGCCACAAGGATGTACCGTGATCTATGTGACATAGAAGAGTTTGTGGCTAAATGTATAAATTGTCAACAAGTGAAAGCTGAGACACGGAGGTATGCTTCAATACTTTAGTATCCCTACTTGGAAGTGGGAAGATATCAATATGGACTTCATCACATGGTTGCCTCGTACACGCCGACAATTTGACACTATTTGGGTGGTTGTTGATAGGTTGACCAAGGCAGCATATTTCCTATCGATCAAAACTACCGATTCGAGTTGAGTACTATGCTAGATTGTACATTGAGTTGATTAGGTTGCAGTTCCTTGTCCATCATCTCAGATAGAGGTGTTTAATTTACCTCATAATTTTGGACACAGACTTCTTGTCCATCATCTCAGATAAAGGTACTTAGTTTACCTCACAATTTTGGAGATCGTTTCAGGAGGGCCTTGGTACTCAGATGAAGCTTAGCACGACTTTTCACTGCGTAGACAAATGGTCAGGCTGAGCAAATCATTCAGACTCTTGAGAATATGTTGAGAGTGTGTGTATCGACTTCAAGGGTAGTTGGAATGACCATTTTCCTCTTAGTGAGTTTGCTTATAATAACAGTTACCACTCCAACATTCAGATGGCTCCATTTGAGGCTCTCTATGGGCGGAGGTGTAGATCACTTGTTGGTTGGTTTGAAGTAGGTGAGGCTATAGGGCTGAATTTAGTTCATGAGGCCATGGAGAAAGTCCAGCTTATTAAGAAGGACAAAAGTAGTAGGTGTCTTAAATTATATCAAAGGATATTAGGAGGAAACTAGAGTTCGAGGTTGATGATTGGGTATTTCTAAAAGGTGTCTCCCATGAAGGGAATGATGAGGTTGGGGAAGAAAGGAAGCTAAGTCCCCGATATGTTTGGTCCTTATAGGATTCTGAGGCGAGTTGGCAAGAAGTGGCATATGAGTTGGAGCTACCAGTAAGAGGTAGCCTCAGTACATCCAGTTTTCCATGTATCTTTATTGAAGAAATATATTGGTGACCCGACCTTAGTTATCACGATAGATAGCATAGGTGTGAAGGATAACACCTATGAAAAAGTTCCAGTTGAGATCCTTGATCGTCAGGTTTGAAAGTTAAGAAACAAAGAAGTAGCTTCATTGAAGGTTTTGTGGAGGAATCATCTTGTTGAGGGAGCTACAAGGAAGCCGAAGGCGATATGATAGCTAGATACAGATCTTTTCCCCTCCGACCTAGTTTCAGCATGAGATATTAGTTTGCTCCTTAGTACTCTATTTAGTTTCATGTCAAGTTTATGTCTCTTAGTTCCTTTCATGTTTTAGTTTGTATATACAAACCATAAATTCAATTTAGTGGTGTGTATCGATGCAGTCGGTCACTTCGTCAGTTTTCAGCCGGATGTTCGTGTGAATTGCGGTTTATTTTCCCGGCTTTTGGTATACTTAACACATTCGAGGACGAATGTTACCAAGGGAGATATATTATATGCAAAAGTCCCCTAGATCAGACTCGAGGTTAAACAAATAAATCAGAAAATATGCATCAGGTCATTTGATGGATTGTTGAGTGACCCGTCAGAGGCTTTGTCGAGACTGCAAGTCATTTCGGTCACTACGGATGGTGTGATGACTCGTGGTATGACTGATGAGTGTTAGTAGGTCTATTGTGCTTAGTAAGTTACAGAGTAAAGGAGACAACGGGTGAATGAACAGGCGTGGCATCTCTTCACAACTCGTCAAGTAGAGTTGTGTCGTTTGGCTAAGAAAGGAGGATAGAACTTCTAGTGTAATGAAGAGTACATGCGACATCGTTCCACCTAATGACTCATTGAGTCCTCCATTAGTTAGGAAGTTCAGATTGCAAGGAAGATTCTAAATTAGAGAGCAGTGAGGACCATGAGTCATCCAGGAAAGTGGACCCAATGACTTGTTCGGTCCTCATTGGAAGTTTGGCGGGGACCACTTTTCCAAGCGAATTATTAAGGGATTTTCATAATTTCTAAGCTCCTAAGTCCTAAACTATGTCGTTTTAACCCACGAAAAGGAGTGTTTTAATGGATTTTAACCTATTCTAATTCATTCAACTCCCATGCATGCAATGTTTAGGAATTCCTTTTTGAAGATTAAGCTTGAAGCACAATTCTTCCCAATTCTCTTGGGCTTTGAATGTCAAGTTGAGATTCAGCTTACCCTAGGGTTATGTAGGGCTATGAATGAGAGTTTCCTTTCACTTTCATACCCAAATCTCTCCTCAAGTTCATGAATTCAAGTCTTAATTCAAGTTTATGATCTTATAAATTTTAACCTAATTTCATGAATTTCTCTAAGAACCTGTCTATGGGTCAATTCCCTCATATTCATGCCTTAAGATTTACGGGCAGATTTTATATAAATTGATTATCAATTCATGATTTCAAGTTTTAAAAAGTTATTCCCTATTATGGAAGTTTTATGAAAAATCAAGTTTATGATTTATGATTTTAAGTGATGAGATATTTAGCATGAATTAATGTTTATAAATTATACATGTATGAATCCATGATTTTTGTCACGCCCCACCGTGGAAGGCATGACCGACACCTAATGCCACCATGGATCTATCGACACAGGCTGGGCATATGCCTACGGGTGCCCTACCGGCGAAACTCAAAATTAAGAAAACAAACTGCTATATCTGTTTGTAAACACAGCCTCGGGCTGATAAGGCCATGCAACACCTGTAAAAGAAAATGACTAACCAACCAACATAATAAATGGGATCCTATTCAGGCCGATAAGACCACCATCTATGCTAGTTATAACAGAATGAAAAACAAGCAGTCATATAAGCACTATAGGCGATAAGGCTGCTAAGCGAAAGCTTATACTAGGATCCACACAACCAACATACAGTACTGAACATATATGGGCCCCACACGGCCAACATAGACAACTAGCCGAAAGCCCATGATGCGCAGAAGCCTCTAATAATGAAAATGTTAGTGGGACGAGGGCCACATGCCAAAGCTATATAAAAAAACAAGTAACCTTTACAACCTAGCTCAAATGAAAGGAGATGGCTGATCTTGTAACCTAAATAGTGGATAAGGAGATCCCCAAAACTTGTTTGTCTAAATCGTAGGCAAGTGTGCGGCGCCCCATAGTTGGGCGTCGATTTATTATGTACCAGATATGTAAGGCGGTAATAAAAGGCTAGTTAAAAGATGATAAAAAATTAAAAATGAATAGTAGAAGGGCAGAAATTAACCTATAAGCTTTCTTATCCATAGCCTGCATCTACTAAACCACTACACGTATATGAGCTAAGGCTATTTGGCTATATATTCATAAGCTATAACTAAGCGGGGAAAGCATACAAACAAGAACCAAACAGGTCCCCATAGGCTGGAATGTGCAAACAACATAAAAATAACCTACACAGCCCCATAAGCCTACAATAAGTACAATTCAATCTATTTACCCCTAATAAGGTCCTTATAATTCTACTGGCATCTATAGCCAACCTACCTGAACCACGGGTACATGGCAAAGGCCCAGCTAGATATAGCGTAATGCAGGCCCATTGGGCTCCTGTGCGCCACCACAGGCACATAAAGGCTCGACATAGGGTTAGTAATGTCGATACGACATAAAAGTAAAATTCCATTCATGGATGGACTGTAATATGGACCTTGGGCCTGAATATAGTCCCCTGGAACATCACATAGCTCCTCTGAGAAATATGACATAACTCCTCTGTGAAATCCATAGCCACAGCAGATGATGACACAGTTAGTAACCTTGAAGTTGGTCAGTAGGCTATCCCCTTAGTGAAATTCGATCCCAACCGATACACTATGTTTTAGCCTCAATCTAGCCACTCAAAAGACATATCTATCTCTTAAGGCCTAACATGACCACTACTCACCCTAGAATGATGCATAGCTGCTAACAAGCACACCCCGTGTGCCTACACTGTCCCGGGGGTCTAGTAGTGATCATAATCTCTAATGGTCTAGAAAGAATAGGAAAGTGCAGGTGGCCTAAGCATTCTACGAATGTAATGCTAGGACAATGACTCATAAGAGAACAGGAAGGTCACGACGACCAACTGATTGGTCTCTCTTAGAAAAACTGTAGATGCACTACTAATCAAACATGCTCTTGAGGCGGTCAACCCTAACATTCCACAAGCAGCTTGCTATAATTCTTAGCTTGAAGGTAATATCGTACTACTATGGTTCTAGTCCCTTAGACACTAACTTGGTCTAATGCTTATTTTATATGACTTCTCTAGGCGATTCATAGCCTCATAGGCAAGTATATCTGGACCTAGCCACTCATGACAACACATTACATGGGTATCTAAAAGAGTAGGCTAGGGCGTTGGCCCCACACATCCAACTACTAATAAGGTTCCCTCCTTAAGGGTATCCATGAGTCCATATGACTTGTATAACAGGATGACTTCAGGTGACCTGTATGACAAGCACTAAGTGAGCGAAACTAATAGTTGCTATGATAGCCAGCGTATGTCATTTGTCCACTCGGTTCTCTAGGAAACCCTGGTGTCGCTAATTCTAAGGTAAGACCATCCTATCCAAATTATAGCCTTGGAGGTGTCAGGCACGCCAACGGCCTCTGGGCGAGCTTCAATGACAATACGGGCGTCAAGCGGAAGTTATATGCGCCCGTATGCCTATCTTGTCCAACTTACCAAATGGGGCCCAATTGCTAATCATAAACTTCTAAGTCCTTGGCATTACAGAAAAACCTCAGAATTCTACTAATATTGTGGGAAGAAGAACAAGGAAGTCTCTGCCAGTGCTCTAGCATTAGTCACACTCAACATGCCCTTTCTCAGCTTGAGAAATACTATGAGTATAATCTCAATTTGTCTCATATGACTAACCACAACATACGTAATCATTATCTACTTGCGGCGGCTAATCACAACATATCGGATCATTATCTACTTTCGAAGGCAGTGGTTGTATCACCATACGACTAGAATAACTTGTCGAAGATATAAGCCTTAACATACCTCGAATGTTGACTTTCGTATCTTGAAGAGTTTCAATATGTGCGACGATAATTCCTGTTACAGCTTTTATGCTGAGAGAATAAGGCTACTTCAATGCTAGGAATTGGAAGATGACACTATCTTTCGAAGACAATAACTACCATTCAAACTTCATTCAATTCAGTTGGCTTACAAATTCGAGTTTAGAAAGGTAAAAATGCTTACTATCACTTGTAGTCTGTAGGACTCAATTAGAAGTGATTCAATAACTTTTTCTCAATGGGGTTCCGATACTTCAAGCGGATTTCCAAGAAATAACTCCACAGGGACGTTCCTCGTAGGCTTAAAACTCATTATCCAAGATGAATTTGCATTTAGACGGAGTTTAGTGGTGTGGTCGGTGAAAATCGATAGAAAATGCCACTCCAACCGCACTTCTTTGATTTGGGAAATATTAAAATAAAATTTTAAAACGTGATAGGGAGTATATATATAATTCTTGAGGCAGTGGTAGGGGGCGCGGTGCGCCGGCCACAGCGCTAAGATACGGCGTGACACGCTGCCCAAGCAGCTGAGCAGAGGTGGGATGTGGCACTCCTTGAGCCCTGCACCTTTTCTTCAGCCTCCTGCTCGTTCGACTCTATGCTCTGTGCTCACTCCTTGACACTTTCTTGCATCGTCATACTCAAAACTCTCAACGTACACATGCACGCATCAATTTGAACAGAAGAAACTTACAGGGTGTAACAATTTTGACTTATGAAGTCTATTTCAAGTAGGCATAATTTTAAGTTTTGGGCAAGCCCACACAAGTTAAGTATGTTTTCTGCGTTTTAGCCAAGCTAATGAGATCAACTTATCATATATTTTGGAATCAAAGACTTCAGCACTAACTTATCATATGTTTTGGAGTCAAGACTTGCAACTACAACACTATGATATGTTTTGGAGTCAAGACTCCCCGTGTTCAGATTTCAGACTATGCATGTGATTATGATTTGACTTTATTGAAAAATGATGGGAGCAACTTGTGCATGTTTGGGAGTAGTGCTCTAGCACCGAGTAGACTTGAGGTTCAAGGTTCCCCGATCTAAGAACAACACACCAATGTAGGTTTATATATATTTATTTGGGGCCTCTCAAGAGAGTTTGCCCCCTCCTGCAAGGGGCCTTCAACTTGATATTGATATCATGATAGCCTCCTTATCCTTGGCAAGGGTTTGGATGGCTCTACCCACTTGAGTGTGATAGTTTGGGCATCACATAAGGTCTATCATAATGGCGTCGGATATGAAGAGTCTCTCATTATTTTCATGATTCCAGTTATTCATGTTCATGACTTATGATGTTATGTTTTTTGTTAGGTTTGACCCAATGATCAGTGTGAGCTTTACTTATGATTTCGGCTATGACAAGTCATTTTGATTTTTTATTTTAGCTTTGGGTCATTTCTATTCAGATATGATATTACCTTTGATTACATGTTTCAGATTCAGATTTCAGCATGCAGTCCTTACTCTCATGATGTATGATTTATGTTTATGTGCATGATTTAAGTTAACATTTACTCAACATGTTTCACTTACCTTGCATACTCGGTACATTTCAATTGCGACCGCATACTCTATGCAATATCGTTTCATGATACAAGTCAGACGTTAAGGAATATTTGCTGTTAGTCCATCTTCACAACTTAGTTCGGTTTCCATCGTGAATATCATATTTTGAGGACCTTTAGTTTAGTGTTGAGTTATCATATATTCAGGTTTAGAATTAAGCAAGCTAGTTGGAGATGTTGTCCCATCAACTCATCAGACATGTTTAAGCCCATCTCTGAACATTATGTAGATTTTCAGCACATTCAAATATTGACTCTATTTGAGATTGTTATGTTATTCAGTCTCCGCTTATTCATGTTTCAGTTTATTATATTTCACTTTATGATTTGCTTTTAGTGTCTATGTTCATGCCATAGATCGACTTGTAGCCCAGCCATTCGTGGTTGTAAGTCCTATATCTCGGTCAGAGACCCCATCTCGTGTCATGAAAAAAGAAGTAATTGGTGGCTTAGGACCAGGATGTGTTTGCCTAAGAAAGAATGACCTTGGCTACAAGTCATTTCATGAGATTTCTCAGGCTCTATTTTCTAGTTTGATGGAATTTAGAACATCAAGGAATCTATAGATTTCATATATGGTCAATAAGTATTGTAAAAAAGTATATCCAACAATAACATATGGCTCATAAGTCTCTCATGTATGGTAAAAGATTATTGAAGGGAGGTAAGAGATGGATCATCAAATATTGTGGAAGTTGAAATTTGGTAATTCTAGTTTTACGATATGATAATTGGATAAAACAATAGGCTCTATATTTTGTGAATAGACAGTGTGAATATTTAGAAAATTCTAGGAACTTCTATCAAAAGATATGGTTACTCACATTATAGAAAACATCAATCCTATGATAATCAATATAGGTAATGACATGGCTTGGTGGATGGGAAGAACTGTTGAAAGTTTAGATTGTGAAGTACTCTTGGGAGGTAATAAGGAAGAAGGATGAGAAAATACAGATTTATAATCATATTTGGATAAAGGGGCTCCCAATAAAGATCTACTTTTTTCCTTTAGAGGGTTTGGAATAGGAGATTTTATACTAATGACAACCTAGCATTTATGAGGATCTATAATGCATGAAGATCTTAGTCTTTGTGGTCAACATAATCAGGAGATAATGTATCATCTTTTTCTAATATCTCGATTCAACTTTCAAACTTTGAAACCAACTTACTTTTTGTGTAGGAATAAACATTGTCAGGTTGCAACTGCAATAGGTCATAATCAAATGGGTAAAATCCCTCTAAAGTGACTAAGTTACATCACATGTTTATAAGGCAAGTCCATCAACTATAATGTGGAAGCTATGTAAGAAGAGGGATGCAATGATACATGGAAATGACATTATATGTAACAAGATGTTATATTAGGTATACCAAACAACACAACAACTTATCAGGGTTCTCTCTCCTTGGAATATAGATATATCTCCAAATTGGTCATCGATATTACAGTACCTTACTAGTTATAAACCTAGATACATTTTTGTAAAGTTAGGTGGGTGGAATCTAAGTTTGGAAAACTCAAGTGTAATACGGATGGTGCAAGCTTGAGCAACCCAAGAAACAACTCCTATGGTTTTTGTATAAGGAGTGAGCTAGGAGACTTAATTATACTGAAGTTAAATAGATAGGAATTGCCACCAATGCGGAAGCAGAGACCACAATAGCTCATGAACCATTGGGTTTTGTTACGCACATAGATACATAATGTTATCTTAGAAACGAGACTCTTTGGTACTACGAGGCATTTTATAAGGATGCGTGGAGATTTCATACGAAGTAGAGAGTAGAAGGAAATAAGAGATTATGTCACAACTACAAATTGAGATTCAACATATTTTTAGAAGGAAATGCATTAGCAGATTACCTTTTTGAATAGCATTTGAAAGACAAGCGCAGTGGAAATTTAATAGTTTTTAATTGCCTTCTCAAGGAGGCTCATAAACATAGAAAAGGCACAAAAAGTACCAACAATTTGAATAAGGACATGGAGGATTCAACAATTTAATACATGCAAGAAGGAGGGGGATAAATACTAAAGCACATGATTACATCAAATCACAAGATGCATAGGAGGATACAAATAAAAATAATTCTTCCAAGAAAAACAATTATAAATCAGAAAAGAATACAAGGAACATGGATATATAGAAAATAATAAAGTAGAAATCACCATGGCTACTAAAGACAAAAGCTCAGAGATTGAAGCAACCCAATGGGACTCTTTACACAGGGCAAAAAGGCACCTTGAATAAGAAAATGAACATAGCAAATCAAGTGGAGAAGATTATTAAATACTTACCCATCTCACGGCTGACACAAAGATAATGAGGGCGACCATTGTAAATCATTAGAGAAATTTGAAAGGTATCAACAAGAAGGGTTTCTGCTATCTTCACGGGGTGTATAAGAAGAGAAAGAGAAAGAATTTTTAAAAAAAAATCATACCAAAAGGGTCCAATGAGCAAGTGGCTCGCCTAATATTAAACATGTGGATGACATGGCTCAGATGTTGATGGGATATTTTTAATGATTGTACCACTTTATTTTTGTAGAGTACCTACTGTAAGTGAGGAGGACAATCCATATTAATTTCATGAGACTTCAGTGAGGTATATGAAGCTAAAACGTCTTTCGTATTAAGGCACAACGAATCTTATATCTCTCTTGTGGGTTGATACAACATATGATACATGAAAAGAAGTATTATTATACTATAAACTACTTATACTTATGCTCTAAAGTCTACATATATTCATAGTACTAATAATAATTCAAACATTCATAAAGTTTGTAATGGTACATGTCTTTATTTATTTGAAACTCTTAGAAGTTACATGGTATATTTGTCAATATTATAAGGTAAAAAAAGGCTACATATGGATGCACTTGCATACAAAAAATAGTGATAAGATTATTAAGCTAACATGAATACTTGATAATTATAAAGATATATGTATACATGGTTCATAAGCTCCACAGAAAGCTCCTTATGTGTTTTGTAAAAGATATAAGTGAAAACTCAAAACTCATGTAGAAATACACATAATTGGAAATATGTGATTAAACCTACTCTACAGTGTGGGAGTGGGTATTTATAGAGTACACTACGTCGGACACTAATACTGTGCACAAAATTGCCATTTGTGGCATATATGTGATAGTGGGCAAATGTAATGCATTGGTTCCCCTTTGACTAAGACAAGATATAGCTTATGGGCTTACAAGCAGACCTTTATAATGAGCCTAAGGAGGGAGTACCTTACAGCAGACCACAATATATGATAAAGCTCAATTCACACCCTTGTAAAAGTATGATGCGGATGTTGTCAACAAAGAACCCAACTAAGGTTGAGTTGAATCTTACAGGAGTGTGGCAGGATGTGAAACTTAGTATTTATAGCTTTTAGTTAGTTATTTCTAATGAGGGTTTAAAGAAACAATAAAATAACAATGTGATAAATTGTTATTGTAATCAAGTTTATGCAATTAACTAGGGGAGGTGATGCATGAATTCATAACAACCGAGTTATTACAATAGGGATCTATCCCAATACTTAGTCAATAGAATTGATAACATAGGTTCATACAAATGACAGATTCGTCCCTATTGAATGACTATACTCAATCATTGGATTAGGTCTCTTGAGTGTTCTCACATTAATCATTATCAATTATCCAAAATGAACTATCCTTAGACAACAACTGAAATTATTCAATAAAACTTAAAGTTCAAGGCTTCATTGTTCTTCTCTTTCCTAATCTCTATCTCTCTAGGTTCAAGCATGTAGAGAATGCGGGCAAGTCCTAGCGTCAAGATTTGAACGTAGGCCCGGATCGAGACATAGGACAAGGAGCCCCGAGACTCCAAGTCAACCCTGGCATGATCATAGCATAACATTAGATAAAAAATAACTAATGGAATCATAGTAGAGAGAGAAGGCTAACTAATACATAAAATATAATCTACTAAAATCTAATACATCAACGAAATCTGTTTAAACAAGTTTGAAAGCCTCTACTACACTGATGAGTTCTTGGGACAAGGTCCCAACTAACTCCTAAAATCTGAAGCAAACATAGATCGCGTCCTCGGGAGATTAGGACTCACCAAAAGCAGTTGAGGTGGGAATGGAGTGTATCTAACCACGTGAGATTTGAGTCCCAAAAACCTAAATTTATATCATAGTATTATACCACATAAAGTATGCGGTCAGTACTTGAACTGTACTGAGTATGCGAGAGGCGTAATAAACTAAACCTGCAAGTATACAAGAAGAGTAAAATGAACATATCTTGGACGTATAAATGAAGCAGAGATACAACAACCAAATTTGTCTGAGATACATATATATATTAACATGAAGATTTGGTGAAATCATTTGCTGAAGTATAATCAACTAATGCATAAGGGTTGTGTGTTATACAAGCCACTCGGAAGCTGAAACGATGGCGTGTCATACGATGTATTGACTATGTGGCGTGGTGAGTTTTGAATCCGGCTGAACTGATTTTAACTGAAATATGAAATTATATGGAGCTAAGTTGAACTGATATCGTAGACTAAGGGAGACATTCTCTGCTATGGAGAGTCCCTGCCTGACAAAGGGAAACGTTCTAAGTTATAGAGAGTCCCTAACTAACTAAGGGAAACATTCTCGGCTATGGAGAGTCCTTGGCCCGACTAAGGAAACATTCTCGGCTATTGAGGGTCCCTAACTAACTAAGGAAACATTCCCGTCTGTGGATCCCTGACTGACTAAGGGAGGCATTCTCGGCTATGGAGAGTCTATGACTGAACTGGAAAGATTCTTGGCTATGGAGATCCCCGGTACGACTAAGGAAACATTCTGACTATGGAGAGTCCACACAGCGAACTAGCACAAAGGAGGTCACTGGTCGATGTCATTGTTTAGTCGATGTCATTTTAGCTAATCAGAGACATGATCATTCAACTATTTACATCATACTGAATATCAAACTGAATCATTTAAATTTCTTACGGCTACTTTCTACTAACAACTAGCCGAAGGTACGAGAGGATTATTCTCATACTTTATCATCATAGTCCCGAATCATCATTTTAATCATACATTCTACTTTAATTAAGAATTGATAGGATCAAATCATACTTTAAACATGTCCACAACATTTAAATCTCTAAATTACTACATATAGCATATATTCTAGATTCGGGAAAGCTCCATAGATTCAACTCATGACAACATATTTACATGAAATCATAGTGAAAACATACACATACTTCACATTGATCAAAGCCTATAAGTTATAATCATGTCTCAACATATCTATTAAATCATATATTCTAGGTTTAAAAGAGAGAATACGATATTCATATACTTTAGACGTTGATACAAGTTTATGATAAGAGCATGTAGTGTTATGAAATCCCATTCAAAGTTATAGGTTATTTTATGATGAAAATTTTGGAAATCATGTATTTTCTCATATCAAGTACATAATTCGAGATATTGAAAATAATCCCATAAGAATATATAAGTTGTTAATCATAATGGGTTTTAAAAATTGATAGAAGGCGTAGAAGCAATCCATAAATTGAAACCCTAAGCCATGCTTGCCTAGAACAAAAATTTGGGGTTTTAAAATAAATGTTTGGGACACAAGGATGGAAGGATGTCAGGTGTTAAAAAGCCCACATACCTGAATAGGAGAAAACTCTTGAACTCAACCCTTGAAGCTTTATAAGAATCCTAGTTTAAACCTTGAGTCTTGAGAGAGGGGAGGAAGAAGAGTTTGAGTGTCTTTTAGTGAATAAGGGATTAGACTAGAAAACCCCCTTAAAAACGTCCCATATAATACTTAAAATGATGTATTTCAGGAGTTAAAATCATAGGATTTTATGAAAACACCCTTGGAAATTCGCAGGAAAAGTCCACCCTGCTAGTTCCCAAAAGCCCTTTCATGGTTGGGGGGTTGGCAACGACTCGTGATGCCCTGTCGTGGGAGTGCACTGGATGATTTCACAAAATTGTTCTCAGATCTGCCGAAAACTGACTTCACATGTCGTTGTCCATCTTACCAACTTGTGATTCCTCCTGTTGCCACAAAGCCCATAATTCTTGCTTCTCCTTCCCACGACTACTGCGACGAGTCGTTACTTTACTGGCGACCCGTCTGGTCGTCGTGGTCATTATACCTTGCTGCACCTCTTGATTTCTCCTCAAGGGTCTAACCATGACTCGTTAGGTCACCTAACAAGTCGTACCACGACTCATTTTGAGGCAAAATTTCCTCTTCCCTTCTGAATTATTTCTTTAAGTCTTGGAGTGCGATCTTACAAAGCACGGGTGTTCATTATATCCCCCTTGGGAACTTAATCCTCGGATGTTGGATAAACATACTAAAGGATAAGGAAACTGAAATCCCAAAATCGATCAATTATAGCTGAAACCAATGTAGTATCGGACTCCGGGCGATTGTACACATGCGAACTAAATATCTAAATCGTACATGCATGCGAGACATGAGAGGGGCTGTGTGTAGCCGCATCGAGTGCCAATAATTTGACGACTCTTTTTCACATCAGGCACGTCCGCAAGTGTACGCGTCGTGCAAGTAATATAGTGGCTCTTTTTAAGAACCGGATTATCGAACGGGGAATTTGGACCCATTCCTCTAACTATCCATTTCTAGTGTGATCTTAAATATCTAAAGTGTTGGTGATAGACATTTTCGATTGAAGAATAATTAAGTCTAAGTTTGGGTCAATGAAATATTCTGAAAGTACTCTAGGAGCAACATAGAGTTAAAACCAGATAATCATGCGATAATACGATTTGTAATGGAATAAGCATGGAACTATCAATTGTTATTGCACATAATTAGAATTGCATGTTCATGGTCTTTCGAGCCTCTAAACATGACAATCTAGCCTCACTGCATCATTGTGAGCGAGGAGTTTAATTTTCTAGTCGCGGGCAATCAATTATGTTGTGGTTTTACAGGGGAAACGATTAGGGACTTTCGATGCGTCTAACTATTTAACTCAACAGCCTCACAACTACTTCTTCGAGTGAATGTGACATCCCAAGTTGGTCTTTCATAACCCCGTGTGTCAACCAAGCATGGTGTTAGGTATATTTCTATCCAAACACAGAACCTCTCCCGAGATTATAATCATGCTCCTCACATTCTCATGTTCTGACCTAGGTAATGCCTTCTCAAGCTATTACCCAAGTTAACTAATATTTTCATGGTGATCAATCATAAAAACAACCAACAAATCAGAATGCAAGACGACAATAACAATCAATAACTTAATTAAAACAAACAAACAATAAATATATAAAATTAAAATCATAATCCATGGCTTCAACCATAGAGGAAGGGTTCTAGCCATTCATGTTCGTAAAACTACTCTACACTACTATTAATCTACTCCTAAACTACATACTTACGATATTGGTAGATGAGAAGGGAATTTGACAAACGCTAGCTGAGTTCTCCACTTCTCCCTTCACTCTAGGTAGTTTTCCAGAATAAAATCGTGACCAAATGGAATTAGGAGCTAAGGGTCCTATTTATAGTAAAATGGAGAACGTGCTAAATTTGGCTGCGTGACGGCTCCGTGTCACGGAGTGTATCCTTGGAGCACTGCCTCATGACATGGAGAGCATCGCGAAAGCTCAATGGAACAACACACGAAAATCAGCCTCGGCAGCACCACGCGGCGTTGGCGGCGTGGCACGGCTGGGGGCAACGCGGTGCCTCCTCGTGCGCTGACACAACTGCCGTGGCACGTTGCTAACGCGCAGGTGGGATATTTGTGCAGCCTGCCTGCCGTGGCACGTTGCCCGTGCGCAGGTGGGCTGGCTGTGCCTCCTCTTTGCCGACGTTCACGTGTTGATTCCGTTCCAAGCCTCTACTTCACCAACTCATGGATTAGCTCCTCAAAAGTCATCAAAACCTACAAAACAAAGGCTAATCATGTTGGTTATCACATATCTTCACATTTATATAAAATCACATGAAAATGTATAAAATAACTTAGACAACCCGACTAATTTAAGTTATAAAGCGTATCACGGGCATGCTATTTTGCCTGTAGTCAAACTAAAAGCCTTGTTCGTCCTCAGACAACCTTTTATATCATGCATAACGAGACTCCCACATAACTAATTTAGCAAGTTAATTCAAGCTACCTTCTGTGTTTACGTAAGATACAAGTTAAAATGGAACATGCCTGATTTAATCACCGGTAAATACAACTCTGCCAAAGCTTCCTAACCTCAAGAATCGACTCTCACGCTTAGCAAACTCATGCAAATCAACTGATTAAGAAATCCCACATGAATTATATCCTTCATTTCAACATGTGCCCTCACGGAAAGAGAGTTACCCCATCGCACGCAAAAATAATTTTTACATCACAACATGTGTGGGTACATAAATAGAATTACACATCATCTCACAAAGAATTCACATGCATCATGTCATGACCCCATAAACCTGCCTTAGTGTTTTACTCCACTAATTTGAGGATGTATGAATGTAGATCAAGTAGGACTTTGTAGGTTGTAATTTAACTCGGTCGAGGTAGGTACTATTATGACGATAATAAGCGATATCTTTCTAAGCACTTTCAATACATCACGCCCTCATTACGAACTTCCCTTCCCTTACTTCACCTTTTTATCCTTGGTAGTTTTTCTTTTTCCTCTTTTGTTTCCCCTTTGTTTACTTAGGCACTTTTGGCTTATTAGTAAGAGTCTTATAAATAATTTTTAATGAATTTATTTTCTTTCTCCTTAATAATGATCGACCACTTTCACACAAGTGCACCTTTGTCCTTTCTCAACTTCTACAACTTGCTACTTTTCCTTTCTTTCATTCTTCTCCTCCTTTACTCTTTCAGATTTTCTTCTTCAAGCGCTTAGGAGCTTTGTATCAAATTCAAGGTTAATGAAAGAAAAGGAATAAACATGTTGCGGCCCTATCAAAGAATAGGCTCAGGTCTCAACGGGGCTAACTAGGATTAATTTTCAAAGGTAGGTAAAATGAGGATAAAAATTAGGATAAATTCAAAAGAAATGCCTAAATCATCTCCTACAATTCACAGCCTTCATTTCGTTTCATACACACACCAGGCAAGTTCTAGACAATCCACAATAGCATAGAATACTCCAAAACCTTACACTCATGGCACATGCTCAATTTGAGACATATTCAGCAGACTCTTTTCATTGTCAAGAATTCACAGTGCTTTAATTATGTTCAGTCCAAATTCAAGAGCCTAAATTAATCTCAAACAAGTTATACACTTGCATGCTTCAACACTGAACATACTTGCATCTTACAATCATATCTAGCACATAACAAGAACATCAAGCATCCATTAGCTACAATTTCAAAAACCCGACATCTATCGACTAATTTTCCTCAAGACGGTCGTCATCCATTCGTCGTCGGAAATAGTCCCTAACTATGACTAAAACATTATATACAGACAACTAAAAATAAAAAAATAAAAATAAAAATTTTTATTTTGCGGTTCAAAGACCTCCCCGTTGAAAAGAACCGAAAAAGAAAAACCAACGGGTGATGAAGTCATGCTTTACTCACAAATTTTTTTTTCAATTTTTTTCTCATTTATCCACACAAGCATTACCTTCACCAACAATTTGTTAAGCACAAAAATTTTAAATTTAATTTTATCTTGATTATGTTCTTAAATCATGCTATGTCCTCATAGCATCAATTAACATTTCAAGAGGGTGAGAAATACTCCCTGAGGCCTTTAGGCCTGGCTAATAGCATGTTTTCCTCAGCTTTCCATATGTGGGTATAGGCCACTTTTCCTCTTCCATACTTCTTCCTCTCAGGGTACCTCAGACTTCCCTCTACCTATGCCCTAACTTTCCACCAAACCCAAACAAAAAATGAAAATAACAAAATCCAAACAAAAAAATAATTAAAGTATACTGAGGTACCCTTGGGTTGCCTCCCAAGCAGCGTGTATTTTACGTCGTGGCATGACGTGGAGAGTTTGCCCTTTTCGGGACATCCTCATACACGGGTTCTCTTTCGGGAACCATCTCCTTTTCTTTTCTTTGTTTAAGAGCTTGACCTCCCTCCTGTTCCCCCCTTTCTCAACTTCTTCAACTTAAGCCCTTTCATTCCTTGGAAGTTGTGGGTTGGTGGCTCGACCTTCAACCACTTTTCGCCTCTCCCAATAATGAAAATGGGAGAGGGTCAATCGGACATAATGCGGTGACACGCCGGTGGGGATGGGCATGTCACTAATCTCTAAAAAGCTGTAAGTGCTGCTTTGCGAGGTCCTCATATACATTCAAATTGGTGACCACTAGAATTAAGCAGCTGCACCATATTGTTTAAGCTCAAAGTTCCCTCCAGGCTCAGGTTTGCAGTTACTAGAGTTACATTCGTCGCTAGTGGGATTGCCACTTCGCGAACTGGTCTTGCTGCCATTGCTTCCGATAACGATTTATTCTTGCCTTGGTGGTTGTTGTACCTTATCTTGAGTCTTCCCAGCTTTTGCTCTAGAGCTACTCTCCTTTGCAAATGGATTTGACGTTCGAGTTCAAGCAACGGTTCCACAAGCTCTCTATTTCTAGCCAGCTCGGCAGTACAACCTGTCACCTGCAAATAGGCAGGACTAAGACCAAGTTTCTCAATACTTAAGGAAAATCAAAAAATCACACAAAAATAGATAAATTATCAAAACTTTGTCGAGTCCTAGACAACGGCACCAAAAACTTGACGTAGCCCGCATCAGTGCCAATAATTTGATGACTCTTTTTCACATCGAGCGCGTCCGCAAGTGTACGGGTTATTGCAAGTAATATAGTGGCTCTTTTTAAGAACTGGATTATGAGACCCAGGTGGACCCATTCCTCTAACTATCTAGTGTGATTCTCTTAAATATCTAAAGTGTTGGTGATGGGAGCAGCATTTTCGATTGAAGAATAATTAAGTCTAGTTTGATTAGCTTGAGATATTCTGAAAGTACAAGAGCAACATAGAGTTAAAACCAGATAATCATGCGATAATACAGTTGCAATGGAATAAGCATGGAACTATCAATTGTTATTTCACATAACTGGAATTGCATGTTCATGGTCTTTCGAGCCTCTAAACACGACAAACTAGCCTCCTGCATCATTGTGAGCGAGGAGTTTAATTTTCTAGTCGCGGGCAATCAGGTATATTTGTAGTTTTACAGAGGGGGAAACGATTGGGACTTTCGTGCGTCTAACCATTTAACTTTAACTTAGCCTCACAACTACTTCTTTGAGTGGTGATGTGACATCCCAAGTTGGTCTTTCATAACCCCTGTGTGTCAACCAAGCATGGTGTTAGGTATATTTATATCCAAACACAGAACCTCTCTCGAGATTACAATCATGCTCCTCACATTCTCATGTCTACGACCTAGGTAATGCCTTCTCAAGCTATTGCCCAAGCTAATATGTTTCATGGTGATCAATCATAAAAACAACCAACAAATTAGAATGCAAGACGAAAATAACAATCAATAACTTAATTCCAAAACAATTTCATAAAATCACAATCATAATCCATGGCTTCAACCATAGAGGAAGGATTCTAGCCATTCATGTTAAATCACTTCTCTACACTACTATTAATCTACTCTAAACTACATACTTACGAATTGGTAGATGAGAAGGGAATTTGACAAACGCTAGCTGAGTTCTCCCACTTCTCCCTTCACTCCTAGGTAGTTTTCCAGAATAAAATCGTGACCAAATGGAATTAGAGGCTAAAGGGTCCTATTTATAGTAAATGGAGAACCTGCATAATTTGGCTGCGTGACGGCTCCGTGTCACGGAGTGTATCGCGGGCTTGCTTGCCTCCGTGACACGGAGGCATCGCCCAACTCAACTGGACAACACCCAAAAATCAGCCTCGGCGGCACCACCGCCGCGTTGGCGGCGTGGCTTGCAGTTTTGCTTAGACGCGCGTTGCCTCCTCCTTGTCATGCAGACAGCCTGCCGTGGCACATTGCTAACGCGCGGGTGGGCTATTGTGGGCAGCCGTCTGCCGTGGCACGTTGCCGTAGGTGAGGCTGTTTTGTGCCTCCTCTTTGCCGACCTTCACGTGTTGATTCCGTTTCCAAGCCTCTACTTCACCAACTCATGGATTAGCTCCTCCAAAGTCATCAAAAACCTACAAAACAAAGGCTAATCATGTTGGTTAGCACATATCTTCACATTTATATAAAATCACATGAAAATGTATAAAAATAACTTAGACAACACGATTAATTTAAGTTATAAAGCGTATCACGGGCATGCTATTTTTGCCTGTGATCAGCTATAAGACATGAAACTGAAATGGAACTAGATAAAACACTGAGAAGGATTCTCTTCCTCTAACTAGCATTGAGCGTGCGGTAGGCCTTCATTCTCAAAATGTCTTCGATAATGAGCTAGAATTCATGATATCGGTGTACTGAGCCAGGAGCCCCATGAGCACGAATCATTAATGACATCTAATACTGAGCACATACATGAGGTAACCTGACCTGCTGAGCTAGTAAAACAACTTTTAAGGCGAGTTCGAGCTAAACATCTTTGGAAGACATGAGGTCGCACACATAGTTGGTTCATAACATGAAGCGCAAGTTTATAGAGTAAGACTGGCATCGCTGTATGCAGACGGTCATCTAGAAATCCTGGAAGTTTGAACATAAGAAAGGGTAGAGCATAACTTCAACTAAAATACAATAGAAGTTATCTGAACCAAAGTTGACATACCTGCGTTAGGGCTAGAACTCCTTACTCGCATATTTAGATCTAGCTTGTCTTGCAGACTTACCATCTCCCCCTTAGTTTAAAGCCTCCATTCTTATATGCCTGAATCTTTCTTAAGGATGGGGATACACCACTAACTCCTAACTTGTTTTCCACCTCTAATATTCACTGCAAACCTCATACTCACATCTATTCACATCATACTTCGAAAATCTCTTCTCAACAATATCACCAGAGCTCCTCTATCAATACTGTTTCACAAGGGGATAGCATTAAACAAGGAGTAACAAGAGATACATAACACATACCTGTGACTACTACTGGCAACTTGCCCTTATCCTGGTGTGCCGACAAGGCGTAAGAGCGGTTTTGACGCTGTTCTCCACCTGAGATAGATGATGCACTCTACTGAAATGGATGGGATATCATAGCTACTAAAAACGTGGCTGAGGCTCTACTCTCATCTCACTTAGCTGCTGCCTGATCTCGGTACTTATGACCCCAAAAATAAGCATCCGAGCCATCCATACCCTTCTCCCAAATGATGTTTCCCTTAACTCATACACAATGGGCATGTAATCTCCCTTATCCTAGGTTTATACGGATCACAGTTTGTCGAAGGTGTCGGGGCTGATGAGTTTTGCTGGTAGCATGAGCAGTGTCCACCACTCGTGCTCTATTAAGGAGAACACTAAATATTTGGTTCTAGTTCTCTTGCACTCTCTCTCTTTTCCTTCATCTTACTTCCTTTGTTTGAAGAGTATCACCAATCGTGGGAATTCTATGTCCTTGTGCAACATGGTGGTTCTGCACTCTTTGACCAAGGAGTCTGACACTCTGTTCACGAATTTTCTCACACGCGAGCCCTCTGGTCAAACTCACCATCTCCGGTGCATACTTGGACAATCGAGTAAAGTCCAATGCTTACTCTTGGACAGTCATGTTGTTTTGTCTCAAATTGATGAAATCTGCCTCCTTTGCCTCCATCAAGATTCCCTGAGAACTATCCATAAATGTAGTCATATACTCATCCCAACACAAGGGTTACTCCAACTCCCTAGACTATGTCCACTAGAAAAACCATATATAAACTTAACTCCTTTCAGGTGGTAGGCTATGTGTGGCTCTCAGTTCCACGTTGCCATGGTTGGGTGATCTTGGATTTCTTCCAGAACTCATCTGAGTCCTCATTGCATGACTATAGAGTCGGGTGGATTCATTTTGAGGAAGTCTCTTAGCCTAGCCACCACTACATTCCCATTCTAGGGAACATGAGCCATTGCCCCTCTTGTTTAATTTGGGCGGTCATGGCTAGCCCCAACATATGAAGGGTTGCCAGAACTTCAGCATGAGTGACATGTTCATCCATCGGATTCGATGAGGCTGGTAGGAGCTTCTTGGCGCCTATTACCATTTTCTTCCATTCAATCGATGCAGGAGGCATTATGCGCGGCGCGTAAAGCATGAGATACGGAGAGGAACTATTAGAGTTTCATACTCTACGCACAATAAGAATCATTAAAAAAAGGGAACATTCCTAAAATGTCTACGTGGCCTCATCTTCATAAATGTGGTGCGCTTCACACCTAATAAGAAGACTACTTAACGCGACTTCGGACACCTAGGACACTCTAAACCTTTCCTATGATACCAAGTTTATCACGACCGAGCACTGAGCAGATCAAATACGGACAAGGAACCCGAGAGGCTCTATACCATTGTATGATCATAGAATAAAATTAGTAAACAATAACTAACGAAATCATAACTAGAGAGGAAATTGCTAATACGTAAAACATAATCTAATAAAACTCTGATACATCGACAGAATCTTTTTACATGATTAAGCTATTACATAATGAGTTTTACGGGATAAGCCCCCAGCTAACTCTAAAGTTTGAAAACTGAAACAAAATAAATAGAAATATAGATCGTGTCCTGGGGATATTAGGACTCACCACAAGCAACTGAGGTGGGAATGGAGCGTATTTAACCATGTGGCTGGGTCTAAAAACCTAAATCTATATCATGAAACGATATATACATAAAGTATGCGGTCGACACTTGGAATGTACGTGGGGAAGGCGTAAATAAACTAAAGTAACAGTATACAAGAAGAGTAAAATGAACATATTCTTGGATGTATAAATGAACGGAGATACAACAACCCTGTCTTGAATGATTTTAATATATATGTATGAAGATTTTATTTGGCATATTCTTGAGAAGTATAACCAACTAATGCATAAGGGTCATGTCTTTGTACATATGCGGGCGGACTGATGACGTGTCATACGATGTATTGACTATCTGGTGTCATTGAGGAGTTTGAATTTGGCTGAACTGATTTTAAGCTGAAATATGAAATTATACGGAGCTAAGCTGAACTGATATTGTAGACTAAGGGAGACATTCTCTGCTTTGGAGAGTCCCTGGCTGAAAAAGGGAAACATTCTCGGTTATGGAGAGTCCATGAATGACTAATGGAAACATTCTCGGCTAAGGAGAGTCCCTAACTGACTAGGAGAAACATTCTTGGCTACGGAGAGTCCCTGACTGACCTAGGGAATCATTCTCAGCTAAGGAGAGTCCCTGGATGAACTAAGGAAACATTCTTGGCTATGAAGTCTCTGTTGACTAAGAGCATTCAAGTATGGAGAGTCCTGAATTAACTAGCACATGGAGATCACTAGTCTGATGTCATTCATTTTAGTCGAAGTAATTTTAGCTAATCAGAGACATGATCATTCAACTATTTACATCATACGAATATCATCTTGAATCATTTAAAATATCTTAAGGACACTTTTTACTAACAACAAGCCCAAGGTTTGAAGGATCATTCTCATGCTTTGTCATCATAATTCATATCATCATAGTCCCGAATCATTTCTTAAATCATGCATTCTTTCATTAAATTGATAGGATCAGATCATACTTTAAAAATGTCACAACATTTAAATCTCGAATTCACCTTATATAGCATATATTCTAGATTCATGAAAGCTCCATAGATTCAACTCATGCTACCATATTTACATCGAAATCATAGTGAAAACATACATACTTTACATTGATCAAAGCCCATAAGTTCAATCGTATCTCAACATATCTATTAAATCCTTATATTCTGAGTTTAGAGAATTCCTTATGATCTTCTTATGCTTTAAACATGGATGCAAGTTCATGATAGGCATGAATGATGAATGTCCCATTCGAAGTTCTGAGCTGTTTCAAATTATCATGCATTTCTCTATCAAGTACATAATTTGAGATATTAAAAGTAATCCCATAAGCATACAGTTGTTAATCATAATAGGTTTCAAATTCATAGAAGAAAACAGAAGTATTCATAAATCGAAACCCTAAACCATGCTTTTCTGAACAAGATTTGGTTTTAAATAATGTTTGGACTTCCCAGGATGGAAGGATGTCCTTGTTGAAAAAACCACATCTCATTAGGAGAAATCACTTAAACTCAACCCATGAGCTGAAGACCTTATTGAATACTTGAGTCTTGAGAGAGAGGAGAAAGAAGAGTTTGAGAGCGTATTTTGAAGAAATGAAGATTGAAATAGAAAAATTGCCAAAAGTCACATACTAATGCTCAAAACGATGTACTTTAGGAGTTAGGAAACATAGGATTTTACAATAACACCCTTGGAAATTTGCAAGAAAGTCACCCTGTGGGTTCCCATGAGGCACTCATGAGTCGTGGGTGTCAACTCTTGGTGCCCGGTCGTGGAGTGCATGGGCGGTTCTCAGAGTTCAACTATAGATCTGCCAACAGGTAACCTGCAGGTCGTTTCCATAACAACTCATGATTCCACTGTGCCACTGAGCCACTCATTCCCTGCTCTTCCTTCCCACGAATGCCTAAGGAGTCATTACTTGACACGACGACTGTGGTCATTAGTGATCAACTGGGTCTGCTACAGGTCTTGGCCATCCTCATGGAGTCGATGACGACCATTGTGTCACCTAACGAGTCATACCATGACTCATTCTGAGCATAATTTCCACTTCCCTTCTAAATTCTTTCTTTATGTCTGAGTCTGATCTTAGGCCTTTCCGGGTGTTACAATATCTCCCCCTTGGGAACGTTAATCGTCAGATGTTGTACAAACATCTCGAAAGGAAGGACGATTCAAATCCCAAAGTGATCAGTTCTCTACCTGAAACCAGTAGATGTCTGACTCTGAGGCTGATTTTACACATATGAACTAGATATCTCAAAACATACATGCATGCTGAGATATTAGAGGGACTGTAAGACATAAAAAATTGAAATGGAATAGATAAAAACAACAGCAAAGGATTCTTTTCCTCCATTTGGCGTGACTGATATGGACTGAGCCTTCATTCTTAAGTGTAGTCTTATGATGCTGAGCCAGAATTCATGATATCTGATACCTGAAGGTAAGGAACTCATGAGCACAGATGCGACCAGCATCTAAAACTAGCACACACATGAGTGACCTGACCTCTTTGAGCTAGTGAAAACAACTTCCAAAGACTAATTCAAACTCAAACATCTTTTGGAAGACATGAGTTAGCACACATAGGCATTGATAACATGAAGATAAGGCCTTAAGTTTATAGAGTAAAGATGGAATCGCTGTTTGGAAGCGGTCATCTAGAAATCCTCAAAGTACGAATATAAGAAAGGGATAGAGCATGGCTTCAACTAAAGTACAAGAGAAGTTATTTGAACTGGAGGGATTGACATGCATAACCGTTAGGGCTCAGACTCCACCAAATCCAGCATCTTAAGTTTGGGTGATCTTAGAGACTTCCCATCTCCCATGAGTTAAAATACTAATTAAGGCGCTGAATCTTTCTTAGGTTGGGGCTACACAACTAACTCTAACTTCTATTCCACCTCTAGCAACATTCACTGTAACCTTATACTCATAGCTATTCACATTATACTTCGAAAATCGCTTCTCAAAACATACTTGTGACTGCAGCAACGCTTGCATATCACGGTGTGTTGCCAAGGCGTGGAAGTGATTTACGATATGTAACCGCGCTAGATGGTGCCTGCAAAGTGGACGGGCTGTGGAGACCTCTAAAAAGAGGTAATGGGAAACCGCCGCCCTCATATTCATAATCCTGGTACTTATGACTTGCGCCACACAAAAAGCAAGTATCAGATGAGGTGTGCATTATTACAAATGGTGTTTCCCACAGCTCATACACAATGGGTATGTAATCTCCCTTACAGGTTGCATAGAAACAGCTACTCTAGAAGGTTTGAAAGTTCATTGATTTTTGGCTGTATGTGACTGTGTCCACCACCAATCCTGCAGGAGAGAACTCAATTCTCAGTTCTAGCTCTCTTATCTATCTCTCTTTTCTTCACCTGTTTCTACTTCTATTTGTAGAGCAAATATTAACAATTAAGTTGCATGTCGTTGTGCAACATGTGGTGGTTGTACTCTTTGACCAGTAATTTCAGCATCATTTCACTGAATGCTCCATACGACCTCTAGTCAGGCTGCCTTCTCTGGGTTGTACTTGGACAACCAGGGTAGTCCCAATGCGTGCTCCTGAGCAGTCATGTCATTTTGTCTCAAATTGATGAACTCTTTGCCTTACCTTTTCCTCCCTCACCTCCCTAGAGGCACTCAGAAATGCAGTCTTAGCTCATCCCAACTACGGAGGTTGCTCCAACTCCCGACTATCTCTCCCACTAGAAAAACCATATATAAGCAAACTCCGTTTAGCTAGTAGGAGACTAAGATCGTGCTCTCAGTTCCCATCTGCCCCATGATGTAGGGTGATCACACTAGTTCATTTCCAAAGAAATCATACGGGTCCCTCGTCACTTTGACCCTAAGAATTCAGATGGATTCATTTCTTGAGAAGTCTCTTACCTTATCACACTACGTTCCCATTCTAGAGACATGAACTATGCCTGCTGGTTAATCTGGGCGGTCATGTCCTGCCAGCGAAGGTTGACCTAAAGTCAGCATGAGTGACATGTTCATCCATCGGAGTTTTGCTTGGTAGTGGGGCTTGCGGCGCCATTCTTCCATTCTTCTTCTTCGGCTCATCCGGGAGGCGCTATCTGTGAGTGCATAAAACACGAGTTAGGAAAACTGCTGGCGGGTTTCGCCTCTATGCACAATAGAATAATGAAAGGAACATTTTCTAAAATGTCTCGTAGCCTCGTCGTCATAAGTGTGGCGCGCTTCACCCCATGAAGAAGACTCTGCCAACGCGACTTTCAGTATCCCTGGACCTTCAACCTGCTCAATACCAAGTTTTCACGACTCGAACATAAGCCGAATCAGAGAGATGGGACAAGGAACTAAGAGGCTCCAAGTTGACCCATGGCTTGATCATAGAATAACATTAGATAAACAATAACTAACGGAATCATAACTAAGAGGAGGCTAACTAATACATAAAATGTAATCTAATAAAATTCTAATACATTGATGGAATTTATTTACACAAGTCTGAAAGCCTCTACTACACTTAATGAGTTGTTGGGACAAGCCCCCAACTAACTCCTAAAGACTGAAAACTGAAACATAATGAAATAGAAACATAGATCACATCCTCGGGAGATAAGGACTCACTATAAGCAACTGAGGTGGGAGTGGAGCATTATCTAACCATATGGCTGAGTGTGGAAACCTGAATCTATATAATGATATGATATAGCACATAAAATGTCACAGTGAATACTTGGAATGTACTAGTATGGGAAAGTATAAATAAACTAAAACATGCAAGTATACAAGAAAAGTAAACTGAACACATTACTGTACATATAGCGAACGGAGATACAACAGCCCTATCAGATACATATATGTTAACACTGATTTTATTTGAAAACATTTACTGAAGTATAATCAACTAATGCAAAAGGGTTATGTGTTGTACATATACAAAGAACTGAAGCTGTAACTGATATCATACATTGTACTGACTATCTACTAATAATTGAGTTTGAATCAATTTGTTGATTTTAACTGAACTCTAAAATTATAAGGAGCCGAGTTGAATAATATTGTAGACTAAGGGAGACATTCTATGCTATGGAGAGTCCCTGGCTGACTAAGGAAAACATTATCGACTATGGAGAGTCCCTGACTGACTAAGGGAAACGTTCTCGGTAATGGAGAGTCCACTGACCCGACTAAAGGAAGCATTCTCGGCTATGGAGAAGTCCATGGCCCGACTAAGGAAAGAAACATTCTCGGCTATGGAGGAAAGTCTTTGATTGACTAAGGGAAATATTCTCGGATATACAGAGTCCTTCACTTTGAACTAAAGGGAAACATTCTCAACTATGGAGTGACTGAATGACTAAGGGAGGCATTCTCGGCTATGGAGAGTCCCGGACTGAACTAGCACATGGAGGTCAGCGGTCTAGCGTCATTCATTGTCTAGAATCATTTCAGCTAATCAGAGACATGAGCATTCAACTGCATACATCATACAAAATATCATACTTAATCATTTAGAATTGCTTAAGGCTACTTTCTACTAAAAAAAAGCCCACGAGTCTGAAGGATCATTCTCATGCTTTATCATCATAATTCATATCATCACGAGTCGAATAATCATTTAAATCATACATTCTACTTTCATTAAGCATTGATAGGATCAGATCCTTCACTTTAAACATGTCCACAATATTTAAATTTTTGAATTCACCTTATATAGCATATATTCTAGATTCATGAAAGCTCCATAGATTCAACTCATTCCAACATGTTACGTTGAAATCATAGTGAAAACATACACATGCTTCACATTGATCAAATCCCATAAGTTCTAATTGAATCTCAACTATATCTATTAATCATGTATTCTAGGTTTAAGAGAATTCATACGATCTTCATATACTTTAGACATGGATACAAATTCATGATAAGAGCAGGTGAATAATTAAGAAATCCCATTCGAAGTTCTAGGCTATTTCATGGTATCATGCATTTCTCATATCAAGTACATAATTTGAGATATTAAAAGTAATCCCATAAGCATACATGATTGTTAATCATAATGGGTTTTTAAAATTCATAGAGGCGTAAGAAGAAATCATCCATAAATCGAAACCCTAAACCATGCTTTTCCTAGAACAAGAGATTTGGGTTTTTAAATAAATGTTTAGGGCACAAGGATGGAAGGATGTCCTTGTTGAAAACTCACATACTAAATGGGAGAAATGCCCACTTGAACTCAGCCCTTGAAGCCTTTGAAGAACCCTACTTGAATCCTTGAGTCTTGAGAGAGGGGAGGACGAAGAGTTTAAGAGTGTATTTTGAAGGAATAAGGGATTAGGCTAGAAGAACCCCTTAAAAACATCCCATATAATTCTCAAAATTTCGTACTTTAGGAGTTAGAAACATAGGATTTTACAAATACCCATGAAATTCACGAGGAAAAGTCCACATTACCCGGTCCCACTAGGCCACTCCACAAGTCGTGGGGTCGCGATGACTTCGTGGTGCCCCGGACATGGAGTGCACTGGATGATTTCTCAAAATTCTTCTCAGATCTGCCGAGGACTGACTTCACATTAATGCGTTTTCAATCTTAACGACTCGGCGTGATTCCTCGATTGCCACTAAAGCTTACACAAATTCCTGCTGCTCCTTCCCACGACTGCCCTCACGGAGGCCGTTACTTGAAACGACGACTCGTCAGGTTGTTCGTGGTCACTGGACCTCGCTCCACCTCTTGACTGCTCTCTGGTTCTGACCCGGCCATTGGGTCATCTAACGAGTCGTAGCATGACTTGTTCTGAGGCAAAATTTCCATTTTCCTTCTAAATTCTTTTTTAAGTCTGGAGTCGATCTTAGTAACTTTGGGGTGTTACTCTAACGTTGCGCACGTTAAGAAACATTTATGATGAAGGGATGAACAATACAAGCATGCGTATTGGTTTAGAATCACCTTATGTTAACGCTAGTTAATGATATTCCACCATGGTTCCCACAATCTAGTTGTAGAGGTTTTCTATTCATGATTGCAAGAAAAGAATTAGATTTCATGAAAAGAAAGACATAATTAACAACTTACAATAATGATTGAAGAAAATCCCAATTGATTATTACAGCAAAGTATGAATCAATTAAGAATAATGAAGAAAATCTCAAAGTAATTCGGTAGTTGATCTCCAAGTAATGTTAGGAAAACCAAAAATCACAATTACAAAGTAATGTATCGGTCTCTTCAAAGAAAATAATCTAAAAAGTATTTATACAAATAATTGAAAACCTTTTCTAAATTAACAAGGAACCTCCGCCAAACATGACCTACAAGTTGGAGCGTGAAGCGCACTATGAGTTGTAGCTACCATCCCTATTATGCACCGCAGTCTTGAAATCGGTTAAGTCTAGGGTTGATACGACTCATACAATGATATTAAGTGCAGTCGTATTTTTGCTGCCTGTCGTGGTCTGATCTTTCGAAGTCAGGCATCCTATGATGTTTTCCATGAGTCATTGGTATGGCTCGTACCTTGATGTTATGACTCGCGGTCTTTACTCATACCATAGGATCTATTAACATGACATGTTCTATGGAATTCACCACGGCTCCTTGGTATGAGTCGTATGATGTCATCATGACCCCTGTCTTCCAATCGTACCAAGAAATCAGGCAAAGTGCATAACTTTGAACTTTCACGGCTCCTTGGTATGAAGCTCATACCAAGATTCATACTTAACCACTCTCCATTTATGCAGCTTCTCTTTATTTTATCACGATTATCAGGTATGGATTATTGCCACCAAAGGTACAACTGCGTGCTGAGATCTGCACTTGGACCATTTTCTACTTTTTCCTCTTCTTTTTCAGAATTCAACTCCAAAAACACAGTTTCCCTAAAATAAGGTAAACCTCATATGTATAAATATACTAAAAGCATCTTTTAAGTATTAAGCGTTGAAACTGGCATGAAACCCACAACACATCAACACCCTCAACTTAAAAATTTTTTCATGTCCTCGGGCAAACCAAAACACTACTATAACACGGAAGCTTAACTAGAAAGTACAATAGAAACCTACAACCAACAACTTCACAACTTGCACACATAAGCACTTATCAAGTACTGAACCCGTTTTCTATTCAAAATGACTAGCTATGCATACATAACTACAAATCATGACATAAAAGGGATCTAGAGATGGAATTCAACAATTAACAGACAACCGAGCTATCACTAATGTTGTTTACACCAAATGTTGGCAGGGGAGTGCGATGCAACCCTTATTACCTTCATAGCAAATGAAGTCTCTAACACACTCAAAGATATATATATATATATATATATATATATATATATATATTTGTGTATTTAAAATTTTTGAAATTCATGTAAAAAGAAAAGAACTCAACTCTTACAAAGAAATTCTAGTGCACACAAATTGACCCATAGGCTAGCCCTTATTTTCTCTACTCTGGTCTTTCAGATAATCAGGCTAGGATCACTATAGGACTTCTTATTGGCTTGTATTATAGACTTTTTAGGTTGGTATGATAGATATGAAAATAGTGACTAACCCTCCATTGCACTACACAACTTTGACTTCACTTTTTAACCTTTCCCCATTTTCTTTATTTTTTCTCCCTTTTCTCCATTTCATTCCTCTTTCGATTAGTGGATATGGTTTCTTTTCACTCTCCTATTTCTCTTTTCTTTCTTTTTCAAGACTTTTCTTTTTTTTTTTTTGCGTTTCTTTTTTCACACCACACCCACTTTTCATTGATTAAATTTTTCTCTTTTTATTTCCCCCACATAGCTTACTACAATAGCCACCCTCAACTTAGTCATTTTTCTTGAGTTGAGGTTCATAATGTCGAAGGAGGGAGCAGGGTCAAAATAGGTTCATTATAAGCAAATGAGAAGGCGAATGGTCTAATTAAAGAAAGATGGTCAATTAAGGCTCAAACATTTGGATCAAGGGATACTCATTCATTTGATAGGGCAATTTAGGCTAAAAGTGAGCTAATTCAAAAACGGTCTATGCTCCTTTCCTAACTAAATATCCTATAACCTAAGAAAAGATTAACCAGGCAAGTTCTAGATTACACATACAATATTGAACTAGGTAAGAACTCACTGACACATGGTGCAAGTTTGCATTACACACTACCTATCTGGTTCATGCACAACTAAGCTACAGTTAATCATGATAATCACTTAAATGCCACAAAAAGATCTGCAGTAGTCATGCTTTGCAGATACACAACTAACTATACAATAATTTTTTTTTAAAAGGGTCATTTTTTTAACAATTTCAAAACATCAAACACATGTGCATTTATTGGCAGTTAAATACTTCTAAGCTACTTCTAGTTAAAAATAAAAAAACAACTAAACATGTCGGTTCTACTAAGATAGCATGCCCGAGGAAAAACACGACAATAAAAAACCTCAGACAGAATCAAAAACCAAAGAACAAATACACCACCTTTTCTAAAAGCATGCTTTGTGTCCCCACAAAATGAGAATTTTCAAAAAGGGAGGAACATCTGCACTCTAAGCGCTCCTATCAACTATTTAGATTTCACCGACCATTCAGTTTGCCTCCATGCAACACCTGATTTAACATCGTGGCACGATGCAAGTCTCTTGACTATTAAGGCGTCGTCAAGATACACCAACTTTCAAATTCCGTCACCTCATCAGTTTTCCCAGATATAACTTTACTCTCTGACCATTCACTTTAAACTTCTTAACATCTTTGTTCTCTAATTCAATGGAACCATGGTAAATACTTCCACCACCTTATATGGACCCATCCATCTGGACTTCAATTTGCCTGGATGCAAGAAGCGGAGCCTAGGAAGTTAAACAATAGTACTAGATCACCAACAGTCGCTTCCTCTTTGCAATCTTCCGGTCGTGATAGATCTTCATTCTCTCCTTATATATGGCTACACTCTCATAAGATCGATATCAAAATTCATCCAACTCATTCAACTGATCTAGCCTTAACTTGGATGCTTCTCGATTCGGGTTTAACTTCTTTAGTGCCCACAATGCCTTATGCTCCATCCGGGAAATGACACATGACTTTCCATACACCAGCTGATATGGTGACGTGCTAATAGGGTTTTTATAAGCTGTCTGATATGCCTAGAGTGCATCGTCCCTTCCTAGACCAGACCATCCGATTGGTGTTGACTCTCACCTTCATCGTCTTGATTTCATTATTGGATACCTCCACTTGTCCACTTGACTGAGGATAGCAAGGTGTTGCCACCTTATGCTTTACACCATATTTCTCAAGCAGAGCTCTAAAGAGGTGATTACAAAAGTGTGATCCGCCGTCGCTGATGATGGCTCTTGGAGTATTAGATCTAGCAAATATGTGGCGCTGATATTTTCACTTTTCCTTAATTGTTAGGGAGTGCAATGGATTCCACCCACTTTGATACATAATCCACAACCACCAAAATATACTTCATACCATATGATCTCATAAATAGGCTCATGAAGTCAATACTCCATACATTGAACAACTCTACTTCCAAAATTGGGGTTAATGGTAGGTCGTGCTTATGAGTGATGCCGCCTTGTCTTTGGCATTATTAACAAGACTTGGCAAAATCATAAGCACCCTGATGGATCATGGGGCAGTAGCACCCACACTATAGAATTTTGGGTGCAGTCTAGATACTGTTATGATGACCCCCAATCGGGGATGAGTGGCGAGCCTCAAGTATGCCGAGTATCTCAACCTCTAGAACACATCTATGAATTGGCCCATCTTCACAAATATGAAACAAATATAGCTCATCCCAATAAAACCTCTATGCATCAATTAGGAACTTTTTTCCTTTGTTGCAAGAGTCGAATCTACCGGAATCATATAACTCATCAAATAATTTGCATAGTCAGCAAACCATGGGATCAAATCTGGATGCAGCCAACACCTGCTCATCTGGGAAAGCATCATCAATGTCAGTCTTGTCTTTCCAATATGCCTCTGCCTCTAATCTAGATAAGTGATCAACCACCTGGTTTTCAATCCTTTACCTCAAATTCAAATTCATGTAAGAGCAATACCCATTTGACTAGCCTTGGTTTAGAGTCCTTCTTTGACATCAAATACCGCAATTCTTCATGATCCATATGGACAATCACCTTAGTCCCGAGCAAGTATGCTCAAAACTTTTTGAATGCAAAGACTATTGCTAGCTCCTATTCGATCACGGTTCATTGAGTATCTTATTGGTATAATAGATTGGGTGAAATATCTTTTCTCTCCTTTGGCCTAAGACAAAACCTAGGGCGACCCCACTAGCATCACTCATTACCTCAAATGGAATAGACCAATCTAGGGCCACTTTACTGAGGGTTGAGGTGAGTCTCTCCTTTAGGCATTCAAAGGATTTCTGACATGCTTCATCAAACACGAACTTCACCTCCTTCTCATGTAGCTTGCATAATAGTTGTGCAATTTTTGAGAAGTCCTTGATGAACTTCCTATAGAACTCTGCATGCCCCAAAAAGCTCCAGATACCTTTAACAGAAACAGGTGGTGGCAACCTGCTATCACCTCGATCTTAGCTTTGTATACCTCTATCCCTTTTCCTAAAATTCTATGTCCTAGCATAATCCCCTCTTTGATCGTAAAAGGGCATTTTTCCCTATTGAGGACCAGATTGGTTTCTTCGCACCTGCTCAGGACTTTACTCAAATGCTCAAGGCAGTCTTCAAATGAATCCACAGCCGAGAAGTCGTCCATGAAAACTTCGATGGTGTCCTCCACTATGTATGAAAACATGGACATCATGTAGTGCTGAAATATGGCGTGCATTGCACAACCCAAAAGACATCCTCCTGAAAGCAAAGTCCCCGCGGGACAGGTGAAGGTGATTTTCTCGCCTTGGTCTATGGGGCTTAGTAGATCTAATTATACCCTGAATAACCATCAAGAAAATAGTACCATCCTATGCTTGCCAACTTTGTGAGCGTCTAATCCATGAAAGGAATCGGAAGTGGTCCTTTCGTGTCCAATAATTTAGTTTCAGATAGTCCATGAAAACAAGCCAACTTGTAACCGACCTTGTTGGTAATAGCTCATTTTTCTCATTTGGCATTATCGTGATTCCGCCTTTCTTGGGTACACACTGCACTAGACTCACCCACTTACTATCA
Source organism: Datura stramonium (assembly GCA_018107945.1). Classification (NCBI taxonomy): domain Eukaryota; kingdom Viridiplantae; phylum Streptophyta; class Magnoliopsida; order Solanales; family Solanaceae; genus Datura; species Datura stramonium. Next base: position 38,071 of record JACEIK010005621.1, read on the forward strand.
GTAATGGGGTAAACTACACCAGCATCTAGCCACTTTATGATCTCATTTTTTACCACCTCTTGCATAGGTGGATTCAGTCATGCTGGTGCTCTGTACTCCAGTACACAATTTGGCTCAAGCTGAATTTTTTGGGTGCATATGCCAGGAGGGATACCGATGATGTCAGCAATGGTCAAACCAATTCTTTTTTCTCATCCTATAATACGACACTAGGGCCTCAACGCTAGTCTACAAGGTTTGTAGCAATAATCAGCAGGTGTTGTTCTCCTCAAAAATGCATATTTCAGATGTGGAGGTAGAGCTTTAAGCTCCAAGACTGGCAGTACTTCAACTGACGATTTTGATGGAGGGGTAGCACGGTCTTTAGATCAAGATCCAACTTCTTGACTGATGTTGTAGGACCCCATAACTTCAAGTTCATTTACCATCTTGGTGTATCCATGGACATCATCCCATCATAGTTCATAAGGGCCCAGTGCACTAGTGTCTCGGCCTCAACCTTTCCTCTATCCTGTTGTTCGTGGAGTTTTCTCTTGAGTTAGAATTTATCCCTTGTTTGTAGCTAGTGAGAAAACAAAGAAAAATGTAAACAAGAAAGAAAGACTAAAAAGTTAAACACAAGCAGTTAATCTAATCTTAAGCCATATTTAACAACGATGCCATTTCTTATAACAATCAAATCACACCCCTGTAAAAGTATGACGCGTGCGTATGTAAAGACCTTCAGGTTAAGTTCGATCCCATAGGGAACATGGTCGGGATGTAGAATAACGCTAGTAGTTGTGCTTTTAGTTCAGTTATTTTTCTAATGGGGGGTTAAAGAAACAATTAAGTAAGAATGTGGTAAATTGTTGTTGTGATCAAATTTATACAATTAACTAGGGAGGTTCTCCCCATGGATTCATAACAACTTGGGGTTATTATATTAGTGATCTATCCTAATACTTAGATTGTAGAGGCGATACCATAGGTTCATCCAAATGAACGGATTCGTCCTATTAGATGACTATACCAAATCACCAAATTAGGTTTCTTGAGTGTTTTCACATTAATCGTTATCAATTATTTCAAATTAACTGTCCTACGACCGCCAACAGTTATTCAATTAAACTTAAAGTTCAAGGCTGTTGTTCTTCTCTTTTCCTAATCTCTCTACCTCTCTAGGTTCAAGCAAGTAGAGAATACGGGCTGAATCTAACATTAGACATTGTTAAGAAATATTTATTATGAAGAGACGAGCAATACAAGCATGCGCATTGGTTTAGGCTCCACCTTATGTTAACTAGTTAATTATTCCACCATGATTCCCATAATCCTAGTTATGGAGGTTCTAGCTATTCATGATGACAAGAGAGGAATTAGATTTCATGAAAGAAAACATAATTACCAACACATTGATGATTGAAGAAAAACCCAATTGATTATTGCACAATCAAAGTATGATCAATTCAAGAACAATGAATAAAATATCAAAGTAATTCATGTAGTTGATCTCCAAGTAATGTTAGGAAAACCAAAAATCACGATTACAAAAATATTGTATCGGTCTCTTCAAAAGAAAGTAACCTAAAAAAGTATTTATACAAATAATTGAAAAACCTTTCTAATTAATAGGGTACTGCCGCCGACATGACCTATGAGTCATAGCATGGCTTGGTGCTTTAGCTTCCTTCCATATTATGCACTACCGTCTTGATATTGATTATGTCCTAGGAGTTGGTACGACTCATACGATAATGCTATGAGTTGTATGTTTCTAGTCGTGGTATGATCTTGTGAACTTTGGAATCCTTTGAAATTTTCCATCGAGTCATTGTATGGTTCATACCTTGATGTTACGACTCGTGGTCTCTGCACAAATACCACAGGATGCGGACTTGAAATGTTCTGCGAAATTCACCACGACTCATTGATGCAGTCGTATGATGTCATCACGACCTGTGTCTTCCAATCGTACTAATAACTCAGGCAAGTGCACAACTTCAAACTTTCTGGCTCCTTAGTACGGCTCGTGCCAAGAGTCGTACTTGCCTTAGAACTTATGCAACTTCTCTGTATTTTATCACGATTACTACATATGGCTTGTATCACCAAGTACGGTAAATGTGAGTCTTTCCATAATTGAAGGATATTTCAAGTAGAAGAGCTGACGTATTGTTTCACATTTAAATTTCTCTTACATTCTACGTTCCACTTGGCCCATGTTACGCACTTTTTCCTCTTCTTTTCTAGAATTCAACTCCAAACACAGTTTCCACCGAAAACAAGGTTAAAACACCTCATATTTGTATCAACATACCTAATACCAAGCATCTTTTATAAGTTTTAAGCATCAAAAGTATTGTAAATCTAAAACACATCAATATACAATTATTTGAGATATACGGGTTTGGTGGGGTTTGGAAACATATACCCATACATGTATTCATAGATTACTGTGGAGGCATTTTGTAACTACGTATGATTGCTTGTACACTTGAGTTATAGATAAAAGTAGAACATCACCTAGGAAAATTTCTAGTTATTATTCATTTAAAATTAATAACTTTTAGATGTTATAGGTGAAATCACTAAGATTTATTATAAGTTACAGTTTCATATCGTACTTCGTGTTATAATATTCTTGCTCATCTTTGATATCACATTTATTTGAGCATTCTTACTTGTCTATTTGTTATTTTTATGTGCTTTACATACCAGCATATGTTGTATATGTACTACGTTCCTACTTTTTGAGGGCATTGTATTTCTATAAATTTAAGGTTAGGTTGTGAGGGAAATTAGACGTCCTTAGTGGTCCTAGTTGCCATCGGTTGATCTTTTAGTGAGCTCTATTTCTATCTAGAGCTATTAGATGTCTAGAGCCTATCTTTTTTGGCTATATATATATATATATGTTATAAAGTTGGGTATGTTAGAGCCCTATCTGACAATTTATAGTCAGTGAACAAACTCTTTAATGGCTTTTTAGACATATATACAATTATCAGTTATATGATTTTGCACAATGGGCCTTACGGTATATATTTGTTGGCCCTAGTATACATTCCCATTTGCATATATGCATACAATCCTCCATATTGTAATAACTTATTAGTATGTGGGGCCTTGTATGGATTCTCCTCCTCCGCCTATCTGACTGGGGGCATTATAGGCAATAGTTTCTAATTCAGTGGAACAATTGAAATTTGTTTAGATGCAGTACGGCTTTGGATGGTCATTTTTGCTGAACCTTATACTTTTTTCAGTAGGCAAATAAAATTGGCCCACAAGGCCAAAGTTGGTTAAAAAAGAAGAAGACATATTTATTCTACTGTGAAATGTGTTGTGTAAATAATCGCAGCAAATATAGAACCCAATGTAGAGGTCAGGGTTGAATCCCATAGAAACTATGCTAAGACAACTCTATTTAATACTAATTAATATATTATTGCAAGATTAGAACCTAATCGGGTGAGATTTGTAAAATTTAACTACAACTATAGAGTGTAAATTGCTAGGGTTATAATAAATTTAAGACAACTCTAGGGAAGTGACTCTAATTTATGGGTCGATCCCTCTAAATCACCCAATATAGATAGATTGACAATGGGCTTGGAGCTGAGAACATGCAAGAAAAGACTTAGGAAATTACATGGGTACCTTTCAATAGCACCATAGGTGTCAATCTACTTCAATTTTGTTAAATTGTAGAGAACTCCCTTCTATCAAATTGCTTATTGCCAGTTGAAATTCAACCTATGTCTAGGAGAATCCATTAAACAAGGGTTATTCCTTGATTTATTTTTGATTGATGCCCCAACCCAACCTAAATATGCCATTTCAAGCCAAATGAAGGTAGTGGGCAGGATTAGGTGACTTTCACCACCTGTCACATACTACAAAGCAATAATCAGTCAAATGTTCATAAGCCCGAACTTAATTTTACCGAATTGGGATCATTAGGGTTCACAACCCTAGATTTGAGTTAGTTATCCATAACAAGAAGAAGAAGAGAAAGAGAGTAATTAGGCATGCTTACCAAAGGAAATTGATATTAGAGAAGAAAACTTCAATAGATGAACTTGGATCTTCAAACTACAAGCTAAAATCTAAGATCTATAATGGAAACTAAAGCTAACTAGCTATTTCTACGCTCTACCGAAAATATGAGTGAATCATTTTGAAAAGTTACCAGAAAAATCTATTTATACTATGTCCCAAAAAGCCCGAATAATTCAAACTCAAAGGTGCTAGGTGTGCAGGAATAGACCGTCCTTTGGAAGGACAGACCCTCATTTACTCCATACTTTACAATTTGACTTCTGTCTACAACTTGTCATCCATTGATCAATGGATCATCTTTTGAAAAAATGGTTCGTCCTTTGTACCGTACTTTAGAATTCCATTCTGCCTCATTAGAGTCCGTTCTTAAATTGATGGACTGTCTTCTAGAAAGATGAACCATCCTTTAAACTATCGTTTAGGGAATTTTTCAACTTGGTTTCTGGAATCTCTTGTTGGACTTGGACAGCTTGATGATGGTGTGGACCGTCTTTCTGATAGACGGTCTATCCATTGTCTCGTCCTTTGGACAGTTTTCTAACTTTAACATCTCTCATCTTCATTTTGCTTGGGTTCCTGAAATATAGCATAATAAGGTTAGTTTCCACTTAATTTAACTCCTAAAAACATGCAAAATGCTATAAAATGAAGAAAAGATGTGTTGCTAATTCCCGACACAACAACACCCCCAACTTAAAGCATTTACTTGTCCTCAAGAAAACTAAGAAGAGAAAGTACCCTACACAAAAATAATGTCCCAAAATCAAAAATTTTCATGACTAGGTTGGTTGTTAGAATTAGCTACAAACACACACATTTCAATCCTAGCCACCCCTCCATCAATTAAAAATCAGTTTCTCACTGGCTTTATTTGGACAAAGCATGCAACCTCTACTTAAGACACCATATCAACATGCACACACCTAGATTGGAGAAGTAAAACATGCCATCCATTCACATGCGCATTCCCTCATAATTAAACCAAGGAAAGTGTTCTTTTTTCTAAAGTAATGATAATACACACATCCCGGACACAAAAAGATCAAGAGAGAAAATGAACTTAACTCTCACGAAGAAGTTCTAAGATAGGTCACTACTACCATATGCTTGTCCATTAACTCAGTATCATTCCTTTTAGATATACGGGTTGAGATCACATAAGAACTTTTCTAAGCTTGTAATGAAGGTCAAAGGGCTGGTAGAATTACAATTTTCACATTAGTGACTCATTTTATCATCCTTGAATACTTCATCACTTTTTCACAACATTTTTACCCTTTTGATCCCTTCTTTTGTTTTGGCAACTTCTCACACCCTCATGTGTTTTTGTGAGCTCAAATTTTATTTTTCTCTTTTTCTCTTTTGATTTCTTTTCTTTTTCTTCTTTTTAGCTCATTGATTAATTAAACCTTGGGATATGATCAAACATCATCTTTTGAACTATTTCTTTCTTTCCTCCATATCATCCCCAACTTACCCATAATTTTTTGCTCATTTTTCATCACTTTTCAAGTGTCAAGGAGGATGAGTTTAAAAGAGAGTCAACTTGAGAATTGGTCTTGGCTTTCATTGCGGTTGATCAAGAAAAAGGTAAAAGGCTCAAAGAGGGATACTAGGAATACATACATCATTTGGTAGGTCTCTTTAGGAATATGTGGTTTGTGAAGCACAAAGAAGGCCTAAGTTCATCGCTATAACCCATAGTCAATCCCCTGAGTTGAGCACAAGAAACATGACAAGTTCTAGTATGACCAAAATCAAAATTGAACAAGAAACATTTCTTTCCACACATTCGCATGGATATAAAAATGACTAAACACATCATTCTCAATAGGGATACATTGCAAACATTTCATACATAAATGGAGGTACACAACTCTATATCAAATAGCTATGACAAAATTTTTTAAGGACATTATTTTTCAAAAATCAACATAAGCATGTGAATAACTCAGTTGACACCACCACCTAAGTGGAAAAAATAATGTATACATCCTAAGATGACTTGACAAAGTAGGTTGGTACTCTTAAGAATGTTTTCTGGAAATCCATCATTGGGTCCACGCACTATGACACCTAAGCTATTTGTTATGCTAGATTCAATAAAAAGTAAGCCTATGGGAAAGAACCATGGCTAAGAAAATCAAGGAGGTCTCTACACTACAAAAGCAAAAATTAAGCTATACTAAGAAAGAAAAAGAAGAAACTATATTAGGAAAGTGGTAAAAATGAACTAAAGTGGAGTTTGCTGCCACATCAATAGATTTAATTAAAACAAATATATGCCAAATGATATTCAACCTACCTTGAAAATGGTGCGGTGTCCTCAATGCACAAACAATATAATATGCAAGAGCCAGAGTGTCAGAAACTCGTTATATCCGCTCAACCAAAGTGCCAAGGGACTGTGGGATTTACAAACTGTCTTTTCAAAGACGATCTAAGCATCGCACCGTCCTTTAGGGGTGATGTTTCTGACTTCCTGTTTTGATTGATTTCCTTTACCCTTTTAAGTTCACCTGCATCAAACAACACTCATTAATCCAAAATGCTTGGATTGCCTCCCAAGAAGCACTTGTTTTAACATCGTCGCCTGATAAAAATGACGTGATCATGCTACTTCGTAGTTGGGAAGTCCCCTAAATGGAACTTCTCCATAATCCTTTCTTCATCAACGATGCCCAATTAATGCTTGGCCCGCTGACCATTTAGATTGAAAGATTTGGGTTCCATCTTTCTAGTTGTACAGTCCCATAGGGAAGTAACACTCACTACCTTGAATCGCCTGGACCACCTAGTTTTCAACTTTCCTGGAAACAGTTTGAGTCTGGAATTGAACAAGAACACCTGATCCCTTGGATGAAACTTGTGATGTTATCTTATCATGTAGGTATTTCATCTTCTCCTTATAGTGCTTTGCATTCTTAAAGGAATAGCACCAAAATTCATCCAACTCATTTAAGCGGCTCATTCTGAAATTTGCAGCATCATCCCATTCCATTTTAGCTTCTTCAAGGCCCATAGTGCTTTGTGACCAAATCAAGTGAACAAGAAACATTTCTTCACACACATTGGCACATGGATATAAAAATGACTAAACACATCATTCTCAACTAGGGATACTTTGCAAACATTTTCACATGCCATAAATGGAGGTATACAACTCAATATCAATAGCTATGACAAAAATTTGATGGGGACATTATTTTCAAAAATCAACCTAAGCATGTGATTAACTCAATTGACACCACCACCTAAGTGAAAAAAATAATTTATTCATCCTAAGATGACTTGACAAAGTAAGGTTGGTACTCTTAGAATGTCTCCTGTCAATCCATCATTAGGTCCATACACTATGACACTTAAGCTACTTTGTTATGCTAGATTCAATAAAAAGTAAGCCTATGGGAAAGAACCATGGCTAAGAAAATCAAGGAGGGTTCTACACTACAAAAGAAAAAATTAAGCTATACTAAGAAAGTAAAAGAAGAAGCTATGCTAGGAAAGTGGTAAAACCAGACAAAATTGGGTTGCCACCACACACATCAATAGATTTAATTAAAACAAATATATGCCAAATGATATTCAACCCTACCTTGAAAAATGGTGCAGTGCCCTCAATGCACAAACAATACTCAGCAAAGAGCAGTGTCAACAACGACTTATATCACTCAACCAGGGGTGCCAAGGGACAGTGGGATTGACAGGTGTCTCTTGAAAGAGCGATTTGTGCATCTCCGTCCTTTAGGGGTGATTTTTTTGACTTTCTATTTTGATTGATTTCCTTCACCCTTTTAAGTTCACACCGCATCCAAACAACACTCTGTTAATCCAAAATGATTGGATTTCCTCCCAAGCGCTTGATTTAACATTGTTGCCTAATGAAAATGATGTGATCATGCTATTTCGAAGTGGGAAGTCCCTAAATGGAACTTCTCCATAATCCTTTCTTCATCAACGATGCCCAAATAATGCTTGGGCCTTGACCATTTACCTTGAAGATTTGGGTCCCATCTTTCCTAGTTGTACAGTCCCATAGAGGTAACACTCACCACCTTGAATCACTTTGGACCACCTAGTTTTCAACTTTCCAGTAGTTTGAGTACGCAATTGAACAAGAACACGAGATCCATGGATGAAACTTACGTGTTGAATCTTCTTATCATGTAGGTATTTCATCTTCTCCTTATGGTGCTGCATTCTCAAAGGAATAGAACAGAAATTCATCCAACTCATTTACTTGGCTCATCGAAATTTGCAGCATCATCCCATTCATATTAGCTTCTTTAAGTCCCATAGTGCTTTGTGCTCTAACTCGATTGGAAAATGGCATGCTTTTCCTAACGACCAACCAACAAGGAAGCTCAATCAATGTCTTGTATATAGTTCTATAGGGCCATAGAATGTCATCTAGCTTTCTAGACCATTCGGTACAGTTTGCATTAATAGTCTTATCTAGGATGTTCTTGAATTCTCGATTCGACATCTCAACTTGGACACTTGTTTTAGGATTTTACGGGGTTGCCACTTTGTGCTTCACCCCATATTTCAAAAGCAAGTTCTCAAAGGCTTTGTTATAGAAATGATATCCACCACCACTTTATTATATATCTAGGAGTGTTGAATCATGTGAAGATATTTTTCTTGAGGAAGGCTGTCACACTCTTCGCCTCATTGTTAGGTTATGCTAGCAACTTCAATCCATTTAGATGAGATACTCCACCACCACCAAAATGGCATCATCCCATAAGAGCTCACAAGGGGACGCATGAAATCAATTCCTCAAACATTAAATAACTCCACTTCAAGCACAAAAATTTAAGGGTATCTATTGTCTCTGTGATATGAACGCTTGTTGTTGACATCGATCACAAGCTCTAGCTAACATATTAGCATCATGGTATATGGTGGGGCAGTAGTAGCCATATTCTAAGACCTTTGCAGCTGTACGATTACCTCCATGATGCACCCCTATTGTGGAGTAATGAAAGGCCCTAAAAAAATTCATTATCTCACCCTCATGTACACATTTTCTGATCATACTATCCGCACATATGCGGAAAAAGTATGACTTCTCCTTGAAATAGTGCTTCACTTCATTGAGAAACTTATTTCTTCAATAAGGTTTGAGACCCTCCGGCACCATCTTGGTCACTAGATAATTAGCGGTCTGCATACTAAGGTGATGGCTTAAAAGTCACACCCAAGATGCATTTATTAGGAAAAGCATCATTAGTTTCCATTTACAACATGCCTTCAGCTTCCTCAAGGCAGGACAAATGATCTGCCACCTAATTATTCGTGCTCTTTTGGTCCTTGATCTCAAAGTCAAACTCTTGTAGCAAATCACCCCAATGAATCACCTAGGTTTTGCATCCTTCTTTGTCATCAAGTACCTCAAGGAAGCATGACTAGGATAAACTGCCACCTTTAATCCCAGTATATATGACTTGAACTTTTGAATCTTGACCAATGGAAAGTTTTCCTGTTCTTAGTGATAGTATAATCATTTGGGATGTATTCAATGAATTTCTAGCATAGGATAGGATGTATAATCTTGTCATGTCGCTTTCCTAATACTGCTCCAATAGCTATCCCGCTAGTATCACATATAAATTCAAATGGCAAGAATAAATTAGGGGTAGTTATGATAGGTGGAGTGCTCAATTGCCACTTTAATCCCTCAAATACCTTCAAATACTTATCATTGAAAACAAACTTGGCATCCTTCTCTAAGGTTGCATATGGCCTGGGCAATCTTTGATAAGTCCTTGATAAATCTCTTATAAATTGACATGACCACAAAACTCGTCAGCCGCTTCTTGATATTGGTGAAGGAAGCTTGGCATTGACATCCACTTTGGCTTGATCCACCTCATCCATATTCCAAGACACGACGAGTCAAGGGACGACTCATGGTACCATAGGATGATTCGTCCTATCTAGCCATGAAGTAGAGAATTAGAAGGTGTTAAGAAATGCTTCGGTGCAACCGTGGGTCGTGGTATCACAATACGACCCATCCTGACCATCGGTGGTGTGAAGTACATAACTGGTCAAGTTGTCTTCACTGACCACTAGTGGATACTATGAGACGCAATGAGATACAACGACTCATTGGCATGGAGCGATAGTTGTTTAGTCTAATTTCCTATGGGTACATAGTAATTTCCTATGATTTTAACTCCTAAACCATGTTATTTTGGGTTTCCTAAGAGGAATATTAAAGAGTTTTTCATAGTCTAAACAATTTTCCTCATAACCCTGTATATTCAAAAATCATTAGCTCTCAAAGCTCTCAGGAAGTTAGGCTTTTCCATCTTCAACCTAGGGATTATCAAGCGGTAGTCAAAAGGAATTATCAAATACAAGAATGTGGGATTATCAATATGGATTTTCTTTCACTTATTCCCAAACCTTAAGCTTGAATTTTTAATATGGAAATTTCGAATCCATGATTTCTAAGGCTAAAACTCCTTTCATGCAAAAACTCTTGATTCTTATGTGTTATGTTCTATCATGATTCCTATATATACTTCATAATTGTGTTTAGGTTGAATTCTTGAAAAAATCCTGAGTCTCTATAATCAGGATTATAACAGTTTGCTCAAATCAAACCGCATATTTTCGAGAGAAAGTGTTAAAAAATGTCATCATGGCTGCTGATCATGCCTAAATTACACCTTGCGATGAAGCCTACAAGCAGCTCTCTATCTAATATAGTAACCCAAATAGGTTGTGGTCGATCCACAGGGGAATAGTAAAGAAATATATGTTAATGATGAGTAAATCAACTGGTAGTCAATATTTCCCGAAGAGTTTGAAATAAAGAAAAAGTAATTCTATACAATGATTATGTTATAAAAAATGATAGGAGAAAAGTAAGATTGTATTTTACATAATTTCATACAATAGTAGGCTTATTTTATTAATGATCTATCTTGGCGAATTTTGTGTAAGATTGACGATTAAGTTTGTCTAACTTCTCTCAGCCTACATATATGAATTTGACCTATATACTCTCGGACTTTAAGTGTGTATATTTTTCCCTTGCCATAGGTCTTGGATTAACAATCCTTGGTTAGAGCTCAAGTTAATTGGATGAGGGTTGGTAGCCTCAAATTTCCAATATTATTCTCTTTCCTTACTTCAACACTTTGTTCAACCAAGTTGATGATACAAGCGTATTTCAATATTTGCAACCACTAAAACTCATTTAAACAAGGAGAATAATAATCATTTCAAATCACCATTCAAGAATCATTATTTTATTTTGCTACTTCTCTTAATCCACCATGGTTCCCACAATCCTAGCTCAAGAGATTTAGCCACTCATTTTTGAAGAAACAATAACATAAGATTTATAAGAAGTAATAATGAAATACTTACAATAATATGGTGTTTGACAAATCTCAAAATCTAAATAGGAATGACAAGAACTTAATGTTTTCTCAACACTAATATGGAATAATGTTTTCCACATTTACAACAATTCAATGTGTAAATATTTTGTGTGACTCTAGAAGTTTGGATCTTATTGATTAAAATTGTCTTGAGGTATATATAGTAGTAGATTAATCTTCATCTGTTCCTTCTTAAACTAGGATTGGTCTTTACAACCTATGTTCCTACTTGAACTAGGATTGCGTTTTGGTTTTCTTGGGAGCGCCCTGCGTGTTGCGCCTCTTGGTGCGCTAGTAGGCCTCCGCGGCGTCTAGTCCTTGTGCTGGTGTGCCTGTACGTCTCATTGTGCAGTGCACTAGTGTGCCTGTACGATGCCAACCTTCTTCAATATTGTTTTTCTCAATCCTGTTTTGCCATACTTTCTTTTTAAGCCATAAATAAGTCCAAATATGTCACTTTAATCCCTACAAATATCTCATCATATAGGTTAGCTTTTTCACAATATATATAAAAATCAAGAAAACACACAAAATTTATTCTCAAAATATAGTTAAATATGGGCAGATATGAAGAATAAGTGCGTAGCCACACCATACATCACCACCCCACACTTAAACTATTGTTTGTAATAAAGCAATCTACTACTTCCTCACTCAAATTTAACCACAAATTCACCTTAGAAATAGGTGTACATACACTTTCGGAGTCATTAGACAAGCCAATCAAGCTTCAATAATCCACTCAATATGCATATAAGATCAACATTCAAAGGTCACAAATCGAAATCACTTAGATTCTAGAACTATCTCAATCAAGATATATTTGGGCCAACATGAATCATATGTAACTTAGTGTCACGCCCTACCTTGGGAGCATGGCCCGACACCTAATGCCACCTAGGACCTGGGCTAGCCTGGCTGGGTACAAGCACCTCACGGTGCCTGCCAACACTCAGATCAAGAAAATAAAATGTTATATCTCGGTTGTAATTACCTCCTTAGGAAAACAAGGCCACGCAGCACTCAATAAAAGAAAATAGATAACCCAACAACAAGGCGATAAAGGGATCCTATACGGGCCGAAAGATGACATCTTTGTCTAGTTATAGCAAAAATGAAATAGGCGATCATATTCACACTAATGCGACAAGGCTACTAACTGACTAGCTAAACTAGGCTCCATACGACCTACATAACCAAAATAAAGCACACATAGTCCCCACACGATCAACAACAACCAACAAATAGGAATATGTAGCCTATAAGCCTCTAGGAGTGGAATAATGGTAGGACGGGGCACCGACCTACCAAAAAGATGTACCAATAAAAGAACAAACCTTCTCTAACTATCAACTCCGGAGAAAAGGAGCTGACTGAACTGCTGACTCTGACTGCCAGCTAGGAAGGTCCTGAACCACATCTATCTGCAACTGCAGGCAAGTACCAATCATTACCTATCATATATGGTATAGTGAAGGCACACAGGTTCCTCCTTTTTCTATGCTAAGACCCTTGTAGGCGTAGGTGCGATGTACACATTGTCAATAGGCTCATTGCTCATAGATCTCTTCTTTCACCCAGGTCCTTCATAAGCTTTGCATATCCTGACATCTGCTCTAATGCTTCGACCAATGGTATGTTCTGAACAACTGCTTAAGCATTGAAAGGATTCCCTGGAACTTACCATTTTCCTCCTCCTTCTTCATCCTTTAGGGAAATGGTGGTGGTGGTCGTGGGATAGCTTTTTCACTTGCGTTGCCCTTAATCCATGACAGGTTCCTTCTCACCTCTCGGGGCCTCTTACAACTCACTGTCTCCTTTCTCCAGCACTAGTATCATCATCCTCCATTATTCTCTTTTTCTTCCATTCAACTTCAATTGGAAATGGGGGTCAACTATGGTTTTACCACTCCTAGTCATTATTGTCATACAATGTGCATCGTTCTTCAGATTCTGGACAGTGTTTCTAGGAAGTGTATCCTTTTTTCTATGGTTGATTGATGCTGATAGTTTCCCAAGTTGGTGTTCAATTTTCTTGATGGCGGTAGAATGAGATTCCACCTTTTTACCCATACTTGACAAATCACCTCAAGATCTCCTTCATTTGATCATAAGTGGACCTCACCTTCTTTAACGTCTTCTTCTTTATCTCAACCATCATGCTCTCTAACATTGAATGTCAAACATCACCCTTCTCGTGCATTGGGAGGCACATAAGTCAAACCGGTCATTGGGTTATCCATCATTGAGCCTCCAATCACCTTGTGCTCATGACCTGGCTCTTATCTGAACCCATTTCTATTGTAGTTGTCTCTATACTGGTTCCGACCTTGATTTCCAAAACCTTGGCGCCAATTGTCTTGTCCAGACGCTTGGGCGTTGGTTTGGAAACCCGCCACCTAGCTATCAAAAAAGTTTGCCTCCTTCTAAAACCAGAGTGATCAGCTCCTTGCTCCCTTCCTTAAGTACCCACTGCATTAACCTGTTTGTGTCTTCCAGCTCCCATAATATGCTTTGTCAGCAAGTCCAATGATGTGTGCATGTGAGCCAACTCCTGGTCACGCTCTTCTTCTTTTCTTTGTTGGTCTGCAGTCAAACCAATAGCATATGTGCCTGCCACCTACATCAGCATCTCTCGTATGTCTGAGCCTGGTTGTCTTAGTCACCTTGTCAAGAATGGTGGCAGCTTGCTCTAGGTGTGACTCATCAATTCTCTCCTCCAGCTACCGTGTCTGCTATAGATTTGGTGCTATTGTTCAGAGACTTGTAAAAAATTTCCAAAAGTTATCATCTAAGTTTTATGGATGGGGCACTTAGTCAACTTCTTTTGAATCTCAACCAAGTTTCATAAGTGCCTCAGTCTTGATCTGTCGAGAGTTATAGATATCATCTTGTAGCTACAACATCCTAGATGGGGGAAATCTCTCCAAAAAGTCCTGTTAAAGCTCCGTCTAGTTGGTTATGGAGTTGGGAAACTCCGATAACCACAAAGTAGCTTCCTTTGATAGAGAAAAAGGAAGAGTCTGAGCCGTATTGCATCTGGCTTACTCTAGGAAACCTGTACGCCTTGCATATTCCTACGAAGTTCATTAGGTGCAGATTGGTGTCATCCGCTGCATGATCACTAAACACCTCTTTCATATTGCTTGGTGAATCATGGTCTAGTAATGTCGAATATGGCCCAGTAGTGTGGTGGTAACACAATTGCTCCACTCGATCCGACTTCATCTATGTTGGGGTCATCATCATCATTAAAGAACTGAGGGGCAAATCTATTAGCTCTGTGTTACCCCTCCCTTGTCGACCAACATTTACCACTTCATCTCTTTCATCTTCCACCTGGAGTGCAACACTGACTAATCGACTTTCTGCTTCTTCAGCTATGCGGGCCTCTCTTTGTAACAAGCGGTTCCATGTTGCACTAGTGTTCGTTTGATCTCTGGATTTAATGAAACAAGGGATCTCCTCTATTCCGAGTTCTTGGCATTCATCGGAGAACATCTGTGGGTATCAAAAACAAAAAATAAAATAAACGTAATTAAAGAACCTGTTTCAACCCATATTCCACGGCAACGGTTCCACTTTTGATAAGGCTCAAACCACATCTCTTACTGAAGTGAAAAGTGGGCGTTGTCAATAAAGAACCCAACTAGGGTTGGGGTCGATCCCATGAGAAATATGGAGACTGGATTATAGCCGGAAATTGAACTTGTAAAAGGTAGTTACTTCAAAATAGGGGTTCTAAAGAAAATCAATAATTAAAGCAAATATCAAAATTCTGATGTTAGGTCAATATCAAATGATAACTAGGGTTTGTGTTCCCCATGGGTTCATCTTGCATTGGGTATATATTCGTGATTATCACCAATACTTACTTATAGAATTGATAACATAGGTTTATTCAAATGACCGACCAATTCTATTAAATGACTATACTCAATTAATCGATCAAGTCTCATGGCGGTTTCAAACTATCCGTCATCACTATATTTCTAGACTTAACCATCCTGCGACAACGCTCAAGTTAATATAATGATTATCAAAATCAAGGCTTTGTTGTAATTCTCTTTTCCTAATTTCTACCTCTTTGACCAAATAAAGTAAAGAATTCGGGCATTTCCTAACGTTATGCCGTTAAGGCTCGTTAAAGATGAAAAGAGAATACAATATACGTGTTTGTATTGGTTTTAGATCACTTTGTGTAACCTAGCTTATTAATTCACCATGGTTCCCACAACCTAGCTATGGATGTTTTTAGCCTCTCATAGTTGCAAGGTTGTGATTTGCATTCATGATTAAGAATAAAAATCAATACTTACAATAATGATTGAGAAAAACACTCCCTTACAATTCTCCGTAAAATCTTGAGAAACAAGTAGGAAGAACAAGATGAATTCAAGAAATGGTTGATAATAAGTTGAATCAACTCAATCCTCTATTTCCCTTAATATTATCGCTTTTCTATCTTTATCTGATTGTGTCCCGAAAAATAAAACCTAAAAAGTATTTATAGACACAAGAATCCTTTTTCATTGCTTGGATGAATTTCATATCTGGTACAACAATAGTCACCGGCCTAGTTACGATCCATATTAGCTTCCATATCTGTCGTGCATGTTATTGAATGAATTTCGGCTAAGTGTTGGATCAGAGTGCGATTCATACCTCCTTCGCCCTGACAACCCTCACTAAGCTCCCGTAGTTTAATTCTAAAACTTTGGAATTCTTCTGAAGTTTAATACGACTGGTATGGTACGACTCAAACCTTCTTCCACCAGTGCGTACATTCCTTCACATCATGAGATCGACACTTTATGCAACTTTTTGAATTTTGTTACGATTTCTTCATCACGACTTGTACTGGCTTGGTACGATTCGTACTGAGACTCGTACATTTCCTCTTTGCACCTTAAGCCTTCTGCAACTTTTCATGGCCCTCAGTATGACTCGTAGGTCCTTCCTGCGACTGCGTCTTGTGGCCTACACATTAAGCCTATATTTGCTTCTTTTGAAACTTTCTTTTGCCATTTTAGGTCCAACATCAATTCATCATGTAATCAAGAAAAAGTGCCTTATATCAGCATCAACACACACCTAAGTTCATGCTATTTTCTTAGTTTTGAGCATCGCAAAGTGTTGTAAATCCAACACATCGAGGACTGACTGGCGATTTGTTTCTACCTGCAAAATTAGTAAGGGCTTTTCCGTAATTCCTATGATTCTAATGCCTAAACTACATCATTTTGTGTTTTGAATGATGACTTTTAAGAGGGTTAAGTTCATTTTAGTCCATTCTCATTCATGCATGCAAAGATAGAAAGTTAGAGGGGGTGATCAAGCTTTTTCTTTTTCAAATTCTCATCAATTCCTCTTGGGCAATTAGAAAAGTTGTAGAACAGTTTTATCAGGTATGTAGGGTTATGAGTGGGTGTTTTCGTTCACACCCATGCCCAATCTCTCCTAATTCATGAAGTTTTTATTTAAATTTATGTGTTTTATCTTAAATCTTGTGAAATTCTAATGATCTATACATGAGTTATTACTTCTCATGTTTTACATCATATTTTTATGAATCATGATTAGATTTTACCACTAATTCAATTATAAATTTATTGATCTCAATTTCTATTAAATTATGCCTAATTATGCATGTTCTATGATGAATCGAGTTATGACCTTTACTTCTATTGTTGATGTTCATAAACCCATCATGATTTATAAGTCATGGTATGGATTTATTCAAATTCCCATTATGAATTTATGATTTAAAAAGCATATACATGAATTACAAGTATGTATGAACCTCATGATTACGATTTGCAATTTTGGCCGACTCAGGGCATACTTTTATGGCTAGTTTCACGTATTTACAAGCATGCTTATGATTACATGATTTAACTAGCCCATGAATCTCATGAAAATTATACTATGAGCACTATATATCTTTAGGAGGTGATTTTGACACCAGTAGGTTCGGGGCCTAGGTTTGGCCCCATCTCAAAACTATAATATATAGTAGGACATGATGGGACCTCATGAGACTATCCTCATTGCCCAAATGGGTCTTTCATGTGTGATATCACTCCATAGTTCTACCTTGGCAAGGTACGAACATCCTCCCAACTAGGGATTTACAGATCGGGCTCCATGTGCCCATATGAGGTATCATGGTTGTAGTCTCTCATTGTTTCACATATTTTATGAATTATGATGTTATTGTTATTTTGGCTTAAGTGATGATTTATAAAGTTTCTCTTATGATATAGTATTAGAATTGATTATGAATGATTTGAAAACCTTGATCCTTATGTTATGTTGTGATATTTATGTTATGAGCACATTGTCCCACTCTTATAATCTCTTATTAGCTTTTATATATATTTAAATGTCCATTTTACCCCAACCTTACATACTCAGTATATCCACATACTGACCGCATATTCTATGTTGTATCGTTTCATGATACAGGCCCCGGCTCAAAGACTCAACCCCGTTCTTAGCCGGCCTTTTAAAGTTAGCATCCTACGCTTATGGTGAGTGAGTCCTCATCTCCGAGGACCATGTTTATCAGATTTCTCTATGTATGCTCAGTTTTCTAGACTTGTCGAGTTAGTTGGGGGTATTGTCCCATCAACCCATCTGTTATGTTAAGAGGCTTTGGACTATGTGTAGTATTCAACTGTTATGTATGAAATGCAGCTTCGCTTTCTATGTTATGATGTGTCTATGCTTCCTCTATATGATTATGTTGAGTGTTATTCTTTTTTGATTGAGTAATATGTAAGATCACATCGTGGGTGGGCTTGGAGTCTCTCGGGACTCCTTTTCCCGTGTTGCGATCGGGTCTACGTTTGAGAGCTGTGAAAAGGCATGGAGCGTAGAGATCCCAGCGTAAGGGCTATAAGGATAATAAAAAAATACCTACGGTGGCAGCATAGTTCTGGAAACTGGGTGCACTGTAACCACGACCCTCTGAGTCATATTTAAGTCCTACTCCCTGGATATTCCTAACATGACTACTCTTGCCAGCGGATAGCTCGATGCGAGGGCCCAAGACTAAAGTTAGGGATACTGTCTGACAGAAATCTGAGAGTCTTATCGGACCGGTTTAGAAACTAGTGATCTAAGGCGAGTCGGAGAGCTGCTTTGGGAGTGTCATAATCGTCTATAGAACAAAATGAGGCTTAAGCTAGTGGTTCTAAGATTGGTCAGAGATGCTTATCTAGGAGCATCGTACAGGTCTAAAGAACCACTAAAATCGATAACTATTATGCGAGTCTATATCTCTTGCGATGGCGGGAACATTACTGACACCTCAAAATTTAGCGTAGTCAAATTGATCAGCTGATATTTCTAGACAATACTAAGTCTAATAATCTGACTGAGATTGGACATGTAAATATCTGACTAAAATTTCCACATACACGAATAATATGGGGATTTCAAATCTGTTAGAATCAAACTACAGGGAAACTGGTCCAATATGCAAGATCCTAAATTCTATGGAACTGAGACTTAGGGCTAAATTATTCCATAAGATACAATTCTCATAAATGTCTAGATATAGGGAATAATAAGCAGTTAAAATCATGAGAAATTTACTACTCAAAATTTTAAAAGATATAAGTCTGAAAATCTTCTACATTTTGAATCCACAAGGCTAAACTGATAGAGAAAACTAGAAAAGGTTTTGAAGGACACAAGAAAAGAACTATTCCCTTGTTGAATTCCCACATACCTGGTGAAGAAATCCCGGAGAAAATTCCTTGACAATCTGAGAAGAAATCAATTTCCTAGTTTCGGCCCTAAGGTTTTACGTAATGCGGGTCTAAGTATCGAGAGAATGGAATTGGAGGAAAATGTTGATCACCCTTTTAACTCCTTCCTGGACGAGCTCAAGTGACGTAGTTTAGATTCTAGGGTTTAGGAAATTATTGAATAGCCCCTAAAAATCTCGTAGAAAAATTAGTTTACCAGTCTCAACGAGGGAGTGGACAAGTCATGCCTAGTGACCATGACTCCGTGGTCAACCTCATTGATAATTTACTTTAAAAAATTACTGCATATGACCATCAGGGGACACTGTGGGTCGTTAGTGGTGACCACGACTCATGATCACCTCTCGTCCCTCTCAACAACGCGCGAGAAATCACTAGGGGTCACCACGGGTGACACCACGACTTGTGGTGTTCCCAATGAGTCGTGGTGACGACCCGTTATGTGCACTGCCCAACTTCCTTAATTTTTCAATCACGCCTTGGCCACAGCTGAACTGAAGACTCGTGGTGTTGACCATGACTCGTGGTCACTCAAATCCCCAATATTTCAACCAAGTCCAAACCCTTCCCCACGAGACACTCCACCACTTGTGGCCTACCCCACGGCTCACAAGACGACTAGTTCTGTGACCTGGTGTAGAGAAATCCTTTCTCTGTTTCAACTCCCGAGTCTGATTTTAAGGGTTTAAGGTATTACGAATAACCACAACCTAGGTCCTCCCCAAAAGCCCTAACGAGTACACTTCAATTTTATATACCTAGCATGGTGTAATATGAGTTAACGGGTAATATAGCCAGAAAACCTCTACCTGACCTTTGGGTCTGCAACTGAACTCGTTGGGCTCCTGTAGCTGTGTTGAGTTTGATAGGCTCCTTTAATTGCACCATGGTATAAGCTCGACGGAGGTTCAGTGATGCTGATAGAACATAAAAGTAGGAGAGTCCATTCGTGTGGATGGACTGTAGTATGGACCTTGGGGCTATATATAGTCCTGTGGGACAACATATTGCTCCTCTAAGAAATCTAGCCCGTAGGCAATGACACAACTAGTAACCCTGAAGTTTGTCGATGGAAGGCTATATAAATTGGGGTCAGTCCCAACCGAAATAGTAACCGCCCAATCTCAAACTAACGGTAGTATCTAATCACAACATACAGCTGCTTCTGGCTACCTTACAAGGATATAGGTTTGTATTACAATATGATAGGACTAACTTGCTGAAGAGATTAGCCTTCCATAATTCATATGTTGATTCTCATTTATCCGATTAGTTCCAACCTATAGCTAGCGATTCAACTCCTTTACAACCCTTAAGCTAAGAGAATAGGGTTGTTTTATACTAAGACTTAGTAAACAACGATATTTTTCGATAATAATAACTACATTTCGACTATGTTTAATACGGTAGAAAACTCACAATTTCTAGAGAGTTTAAAAAGGGAGAAATGCTAACCTATTACTTGCTTAGTTTGCCAGGACACAATGCGAAGTTACTTTGACAACCTTTACTCGGTGGGGTTTTGATACACCAAATGATATTGTTTGCAAAATAACTTCAAAGAGATGCTTCTTGTAACAGGCCTGAACTCGTTATCCAAGGTGAGTTTGCGTTGGACGGAGTTTGGCGTAATTTGATGAGAGTTAGACGAAACTCATGTTTTCTCTATTCTGGGTTGAGGGAAATATTAAGAATGATTCAGTTTAATCAATATGGAGCTTATATATAAGTAGGGCGGTGGCAGGGGCTCAGCCGCTCACCCATCATGCCAGCTGGAGTGCGGTGCACCGGGTGGCGAGCCGTGCGTCTCCCGTGCGCTTGGCGCTCAGCCTCGTCCCTCTTTGCCTGCTCCCGTGCTCATATATTCACCCCGGACCTTGTCCTGCATGTGTCGTACTACGAAATTCTAAACATACGTATGCACGTGTCCATTAAAAGATAGAAACTTACGAAGTGTAATCATCCCCCCTTCCAAAACAATGACGTCTCGAATGTAATCTTTTAAACTTATGGGATTCAAGTCCTTCAACTATTCCTAGAAAAATTTTGGTAGAGTCTCCTCTGTAATATGGACTTTTTGAAAACATGAAACACAAAGTCCAACATTGGAATCTCACAGGATGCTATAAACAACTACTCCACAACATAGAAGGGAACAACTGAACAATACTAATAATATAAGCGACAGAGTAACATTTGAACAACAATCTCACCTCAACTGTATAATCTGGGTCAAGTCTGGAATAAGTGAGGATATCTGAACCTTATCTTTATATCATCTTTAGCTTCTAGTGATCATCTCTTCTACATTTTTGTTCGTCTATAACACTTTTATGGAAGCTACATCTTTAGTTCTCATTCTCTGAACCTGCCAATCTAGTACTGTGCTGGAGTCTCTGTGGACAACTCGTCGATAGCAAGACATCCTCGACTAGAACAACCTAGGACGGGTCTCCTATATATTTCCATAGCATTGATACATGGAAAAATGGATGAATAGATTCTAGCCCTGAAGGCAGTTCTTCTAACTCATATGCCACTTGACCTATCATTTGAAGGATTCGATACGGACCAATGAACCTAGGGCTAAGCTTGTACTTATTGCCAAATCTCATCATGCCTTTCATCGGTGAAACTTTGAAGAGCAATCATTGACATTAAACTCCAAGACCCTATGCTACACATCAAAATAGTAATTTTGATGACTCTAGTCTGTTAGCAACCATTCTCTGATGAGTTTTACTTTCTCTCTTATTTGGTGGATCATGTCGGGTTTGATTAACTTTGACTCCCCTGCTTCGAACCATCCTATGGGGGACCTACATTTCTGCCTATATAAAGCCTCATAAGGCACCATCTGAATAGCAGAATGATAGCTGTTATTATATGAAAACTCAATAAGGGGTAGATGCTCGTCCCAACTTCGTCCAAAGTCGGCCACACAAGCTTGTAGCACATAACCGAGCGTCTAAATGGTGCGTTTACGCACACAGCTGTCTATCTGGGGGGTGGAAAGCTATACTCAAATTAACCTGCATTCTCGAACCTTTCTGAAATGACTACCAGAATCTATCTGTGAATTGTGCCCCTCTGTTGGAAATAATGGATGCGGGGACACCAGGTAGTCAGACTATCTCCTTGATATACAACTCAGCATAGTCTTCGACTGAAGATGTAGTCCTGACTAGCAAGAAATGGGCTGATTTCGTCAACCTGTCAAAAATAGCCCATATGAGTCAATTTACATCTGGTGTGAGGTAGCGCTATCACAAAGTCCATATTAATTTCTTGCCACTTCACCATAACCTCATCTCCTAAGTTAGTCCGCTAGGTTTCTGAATTCAACTTTTACCTGCTAGCAATTGGGACACTGTGCAACAAATTTAGCTATGCCATTCTTCATTCCAGGCCACCAATATATCTCCTTTATATCATGGTACATCTTTATTGAACCTAGATGAAGAGAGTAACGCGAGAATGTACTTTTGCCATGATCTTCTGGTGAAACCCTGCCATGTTTGGGACGCAGAGTCGACCTCCAGATCTCAAAACCCCGTCTTCTATTAGCTCAAAGGCTGATATTTTGCCCTAGTGAACCTTGTATCTAAGTTTTTATGACTAGGGTCCTCATATTATGGTTCCTTTACCTCTACAAACAGAGATGATATTGTTGTGTCCTAAATCACAACGCTATTATCCTCTGAATTTACTACCCGGACTGCTAAACTGGCTAATCGGTGTAGCTCTCAGGCATTTCCGCGGTTCTGGCGCAGATATTCTAAACTTCCCATGGATCTGCGGCTAAGGGAATCGGCTACAATATTAGCTTTCCCAGGTGATACAAAATGTTCACGTCTTAGTCTTTCAGCAATTATAACCAACGAAGCTGCCACAAATTCAATTCTTTACGCGTGAAGAGGTACTGGAGGCTTTTATGATGATAAGAGTCCACATAGACACCACCCACATGTAATGCCTCCATATTTTCAAAGCATGAACCCTGCGGCTAATTCCGAATCATTGGCGGGATAGTTCTTTTTATGCTTCCTTCACTTCCTCGAAGCATAGGCAATTACCTTGCCGTGTTGCATCAAGTACAACCTAACCCAACATCCGAAGCGTCAAAATATATTCATAACCCTCCAAACCTTTCGATAAGTCCAATACTAGTGCCGATATAAATCTATTTTTCAACTCCTAGAAACTCTACTCACAGGCCTCGGTCCAGTGGAACTTGGATGCTTTTTGAGTCAATCTGGTCAATGGTGCTGATAGGGTAGAAATTCCTTCTACGAACCTTCTATAGTACCCGGCTAACCCTAGAAAACTGTGAACTTCAGTTGGAGTTGTGAGTCTGGCCATGCTGTGAATGCGTGTTTTGTGAGTTAACACGGATACCGATTATCTGATACAATATGGCCCAATAAAGCTATGGAATTCAGCCAAAACTCACATTTGGAGAAATTCACGTATAACTAGCAGTCTCTAAGGATCTAGAGTACCGTCCGCAGATGATCTCGGTGTTGAGCTTCTAACGGGTATACCGAGGATGTCATCAATGAACACTATCACAAGCCAGTCTGTCTCGAGTCTGAATATCTTTGTTCATTAGATCAACAAGCAACTATTTGGTGCATTCTTGATCCGGAGGACATGACCAAGAACTCAAGAAAATGAACATATTTGGTCCTGAAAGCTATTTTTGTGATATCTCTTTCCCGGACCCGTACTTGGTGGTACCCTGACCTCAAATCGATTTTGGAGAAATATTTTGCCCCCTAAAACTGATCAAATAAATCATCTATCCTTGTGAAAAGATATTGGTATTCTTTAACCATGCTTTATTCAACTAGTGATAATCTATACACATGCGTAGGGAGCCATCTTTCTTTCTCACAAATAGAACCAGCGCACCCCACGGCGAAGTACTAGGCCTAATAAAACCCTTATCTAACAGGTCTTTCAAATGTTCCTTCGGCTCTTTCCACTCGGCGGGAGCCATTTGACATGGAGGGATGGATATAGGTTGTGTACCTGGTAGCAAGTTGATAGAAAAATCAATCTCACTCTTTGAAGGAAATACCTGGGAGCTCATCTGGGAACAAATCTAAAACTAACTAACCACCGGGATGGACTGAAGAGTCGGGAACTCTTCTTACATACCCCAAAACCTAACAATGGTAAATACAACCCTTCACTATCAACTTTCTGGCCCACCAAATAGGATCTGAACCTATCTTTTGGGTAGGTGCATTTCCTTTCCACTCTTGCATTACCTCTCTTAGAAAGTGAAATCGGACAGTCTTGGTCCAACATTCCACATTGGCATAACATGGCCTTTAGCCAATCCATACACATTATTATATCAAAATCAATCATTTCTAGCTCCACTAAATCTACTAAAGCCTGAAGACTGACAGTCTCTACTGTACAACCCCGGTAAATTCTTTTAGCAACAATAGAGTCACCAATGGGTGTAGACACCGAGAAGGGTCGCTGAAGAAATTTTGGTGTTATACTAAACTTTCGGGCCACTAACGGAGTAACATAAGACAAAGTGGAACCTGAGTCTATCAAAGCATAAATTGAGTGAGAGAAAATGTTCAACATACCTGTCACAACATCTGGGGATGACTCTGACTCCTATAATTATTGTAAAGCATAAGTGCAATCCGAACCACTGCCAGAACTAGATGCCCCTGATTTACCTCGGCCTCTACCAGTTTGAATAGAGCCTACTCCACTATTTGAGGTATTGGGAAAGACATGACCCTGCTGAAGACCAGTCCTACCTGTCCTAATCACCCAAACCTTAGCTGGACAATGCACATATCCTTATGACCCTTTTTGTCACAGGTATAACAAAAATTAGAACCGTACCTACATATCCGAAAATGACATCGGCTACAAATGGTACAATATTGTACAACGGACATGCTCACGATGCGATCCCCTCGCTCTTTGGAAGCCTGATGCTTCGAGCTCTTGCCTGGACCTGACTATCCCGAAGATATGATCTACCACTCTACTGCTGTGGAGGCGGGTTTGGGTGACTTTCCTGATATTTGCGGCCTAGGTCTGCCCTAAAATTCTGTTTGCATGTCCGGGCCTGGCCACTCTGGCGTTGTTCCTGGTTTTCCCTTTCTACTTTTGTTGTCACCGTCTAATCCCTTTAATATTCTAAGAAAGCCTGAATACGGGAAATGTCCATGTCCTCTTATAAGGTAGCCATAACACAGGTCTTCAAATACTCTAGGAGCAGCTACATGATAAACCGTGTGGCACCCTGGCAGGCATGGTATCCACAAAGGCTGGCGCATATCTGGCGAAGGAGTCAAACCTTATTACATATTTCGAACACTCATCGAACCTTGTTCCAAGTGCAAGCCCGAGTCCACCTGGGCCTGTCAAATTTCTCCATAGTAATCTATGAAGGCCTCTAAAAAGCTGGACCAAGTCAGAGGGGTACGTCTCTACCTCGGGACCTTTCCCATCTCTCATACCATAATACCTCAGGTCACCGTTGTCGAAATACTGCCAGCTCGACTATCTCTGCAGGTGTAAAATGCATCACCCTAAAAATCCACTGTAAGCGATCTAGAAAGTCCTGAGGGTCCTCCCACGGTTTGTCCCCGTGAATTGCAGGGGACTCAGGGCAGGAACTGTCCCGGATCCTCGAACTTCCAGGTCCTCTATTAGATTCAGGCAATAGCAGCCACGATTTGGTCTTTGGCGACCATCATACGGCCGACTATATACGCTCAACGCTCTGCCCTCCTGATCGATGGTGTAGGTATAGGGACTGCTGGGGGGTGGTGCTGACATGTCTGCTGCCTGGGGGGCTCCTAGCATGGAAGAGAATGCTGGGGTGACCACAGATGAAGTCTCCTATCGTCCTCGAATCGGACCGGCTACGATTGTGGCACTGCTGCGTGCCCTCTCCCACGCGACATCCAACTCGATCAATGGTGGTCTACTGTGCATCAGACATTTCCTGAAAATAAAAATGAGGTCAGCTTAGGGAGTTACCTATATAACATAGCTCTATAGCACGACTGGAGAAAAAAGAGAGTAACCACTAGCTATGCCTCATTTAGCCTCCTGCCTATAGAATGTGGTGCACAACACACCCATAGACAAGACTCTACTTGATACGGCTTGTAGAATCCCTGGGATACGACCTGCTCTGATACCAGTTGTCACACTAACCAGGAGAGTAAGCTGGCACCTAATGCCACAGGACCTGGGCTAATCTAGCTGGGTACAAGAACCTCTAGTGCTATCCAGCACTCAGAATCAAGAAAATAAACTGCTACATTCGGCTGTAATTACAGCCTCGGTCTGACAAGGCCACACAACACCTATAAAAGGAAATAGCTAACCCAACAACAACACAATAAAAAGGGATCCTATGCGGGCCGACAAGACCACCATGCGGTCTAGTTATAGCAAAATGAAAACAGGTGATCATATTCACACTAATGCCGATAAGGATGATAAATAACTAGCTAAACTAGGCCCCACAAGACCAACATACACAAAATAAAGTACACATAGGCCCCCACACGGCCAGCAACAACCAAAAACTAGGAATCTATAGCTTACAAGCCTCTAGAGTGGAGACAATGGTCGGGACAGGGCCCCGACCTACCAAAAACTATACGACAAAAAGAACAAATATTCTCTAACTATCAACTCCGGAAAAAAGCTGACTGGACTACTGACTCTGGGCGACAACTAAGAAAGTCTGAACCACGTCTATCTGCACCTGCAGGCAGAAGTAATGCAGCACCCCAAAAATGGTCGTCAATGCAATATGTACCGAATATGTAAGGCAGTAGTAAAGACTGAATGAAATTGATAATAGAACTGAAAATAATCAATAGAAGGGATAAGAGTTATAACATAAATAGCCTCACAACCTGTTGTACAGCTACCAAGTAAATGAATACAATCATGAACCTTACCTGGGTCCCATAAGCCTGGAAGGTACAACTAGCACAGAATAGCCCGCCCGGGGCCCATAAGCCCTGGAGGTATACTTCAATCTATACCGCTAAGCATGGTCAATATGAGTCAATGGGTAACTATAACCAACCTACGGCCTCACTAGTGCATGGCGAGCCCGCTGAGCTCCTGTAGTTTTGTGTTTGAGCCAGATGGGCTCCTATAACTGCACCCTAGGCACACAAGGCTCGACAGAGGGCCAGTGATGCCGATACGACATAAAGTAATAGTCCATTCATGGATGGACTGTAGTATGGCCCTTGGGCCTACATATAGCCCCGTAGGATAACATATAGCTCCACTGAGCAATCTATATTGCTCCATAGGCATTGACACAACTAGTAACCCTAAGGTTGGTCGACGGAAGGCTGTATAGGTGGGGTTAGTCCCAACCAAAATCGTAAGCACTAATCTCAAACTAATGGCAGAAGCTAATCAAAACATACATGCTTCTAGCTTTCTTACAAGGATATAAGTCCTTACTATATGAAAGGACTAACTTGCCGAAGAGATTAGCCTTACATACCTCGTATGCTGATTCTCATTTATCAATTAGTTTCAACCTTTGTGAAGCGTTGATTCCATTCAACTACAGCCCTTACGTTGAGAGAATAAGGCTATTTTCAATACTAATACTTGGAAAACAATGATATCTTTAGATAATAATAACTACAATTCGACTACATTTAATTCGGTTAAAAACTCACAAGTTCTCTAGAGTTTAAAAGGGAGAAATGCTTACCTATTGCCCGGTAGCCGCTTAGGACTCAATTTGAAGTCATTCTGAAAACCTTAACTCGATGGGGTTCTGATACACTTTGAGGCTAATTTTCAAGAAATAATTCCACAGAGATGCTTCTCGTAGGCATAGAACTTGTTATCAGGGTGAATTTGCATTTGGACGGAGTTTAGTGGCATAATTTGATGAAATTGGGCCCAAACTCACGTCTTGCTATCTATTACAGGTTGAAAATATTAGAATGATTCAATTTAGTCAAGCTGGGGCTTATATATAAGTAGGGCAGTGGTAGGAGGGGACGCGACGCGCCACCCACCGCGCCAAGCTGGAAGGCAGCGCGTCGTACTTAGCGCGCCGGTTGGCAGGTGCGATGCGGTGCGGAGGCCCCGTGCACCTGGCCTCACGACCTCGGCCTCCTGCCCACTCGATGTCGTGCTCATATATTCATCCCCCAGACCTTGTCCGACATGCGGCTCGTACTCGAAACTCTCAACATACATACATAGAATCATTAAATGATAGAAACTCATGGGGTGTAACATTTGAAAGGTAAGTACACCAAATCTCATACATTATATACCTCACTATTTTGTAGAGATTCCTTTCATTCACATGACATATAACAATTTTAACTTTGGCATAGATAGAAAATAATTTACTCACTCTCCCGGGAACTCAACATGCGGCTACCAAAGACGACCCATATCGCTTCCATGGCGTGTAATATAATTAATATAGAACATCGAATATAAGATCAATTTGGACTTAAGATGGTTGTAATGTAGGCTAGGAATGGGTAAACTATTTGGCACATTGTTGACTAATCTCCCTAAACACTTTAATACTTCACAACTCTTTGACTTTTAGCACATTCTTCAATCTCATATTTTCTCCTTATATCTCCTTTTTGTTTTTCAATTTTGCAACTTAGGTGATTAGTAGAGAAATTTTTCAATACTAAGCTCATTTAAAAAATTTTCTCTTTTCATTCTTTACATTCTTTCATCATTTTTTTCTTTCCCCACTAACCCACCCTCCTTGTTATGCATTTCACCTTTTTCTTTTCTTCTAATTTCCATACTTTAGCTCTTTCCCTTCTTCTCTTCACTTTCTCCTTTCATGCAAAAATTATCAATTAAAGTGCCTTAGGAGTCATTTGGATCAAAATAAAGGTCAATAGAAAGAAAGGAATTAAGCTTGTAATATGGCTATCAAAAGAATAGACAAAAAGACTCAAAAATAACTAACTAGGACAATCACATCAAGGTATTAGGTAATATAGGATATAAATGGCTACCAAAGAAATGCCTATATCACTTCCTAGATTCAACTTGTCTCATTTTGGCCACACACACACACACTGGGCAGAGTTCTAGACATCAATTGCAAGCATGGAGTATACAAAATATCTCACTCACACAACGACACAAATGGTTCAGTAATGGCTATCAAGATTACATAAATACATATATCCATATTGAACTATCACATTAGTAATCCTAATTTTTCAAGCATAGAAGTCAAGTTCCAAAAATCTAAGTGTTTCTACCTTTACATGCATTTTTGAGTGAATCATACAAAGTCTCAATGATACCCTAAGTGAAGCACCTAGAATTTATAAGGTCTCAAGTTCTTGTTCTCCTAATAATGACTAATTTCCCATTTAGACGGTCTTCATCCATCCATAATCGGGAACAATCATGACTATGAGTCAAAAAGATCTAGACCCTCTAATTGATTCTAAGAGATTATCAACCGAAAAAGTACCAAAAATAAAAATCAGGGAACCCGCAAAATAAAAACAAAAAAGCAAAACATCACAAAATACTACAAGCTAGTAGGAATAAGTCATGTATCACAAAGAAAATCTAGGCCCACCATAAACAAATTTAGCAATCAAGGCATACATGGTATAAAGTTTACTTCTTCACCCCACATAATCAATAACACTATCCTCTGATGAGTTGGTAATTTACCAACTAATTAGACTTTAAATATGAGCTTTTGCTTTGTTTTCAACTCAATTAGGAAGATTTTATGCCTTTCTCTTTGATCTTTCAGTGATGAACTTAAACAAAGCAAAGCAATTGAACAAAAAGACCAAGTTGCAGGAAGTAAAGACCTGGAACATGCTGCTTTGTGAAAAGTAGGTTCCACATAGAGTAGGCACTAGACTAAGATGAAGAAGGTCTGCGAGGCATAGGTTGCTTTTGCGAAATGCAGGTGTAACAGAAGAAGGGATCTAAGCTAATGTGACCGAATTTTCCTAATTTTTACATACCCTTGAAAGTAGAATCCTAGATTTTTTGGAGAGGGGATTGCCCCATGTGTCAATCACTTCATGGAAAGAGCTAACAAAGGAATTTTTGGACAGATTGATGCTTCAATTGAGGAACAATATCACCAACTTGATACAGCTTCCAGGAGAGCCACTTCATGAGGTTGGCTTTATTTCAAAAAGAAGGTTACGATATACTGTATGATTGTCGGATAGAGTCTTGCTTCAAGATTCTATTCATTCCTCGACTTCGATCAATAAGTTGGTGGCCAACAACCTTACTGGTGGGCCATCATGGACCAAACATATGGAATGGCCAAAGCTTTTCTTGATCATATGACCAAAAAAAATACAACATGGCACACTAGAGACACTAGGTGTCCCCAAGTGACGCCACTTCCAACCTTGTAACCGCTGAAATAAGAAAGTGTGAATATGAAAGAGATGAAACCTTGGCAAAGATTATGACTCACCTTTAGGTAATGACTAAACATGTTATTGGGGTTGGAGCCAAGAGTGTGAATGATATAGGGACCCAAGGGCATGGTCAATACAAGGGAGATGTTTCACCTCCTATATATAATAAGGAATGCCAATGCATAGTGGGTCAAATGGTGGATTCTCCTCAAGGGTACCAAGGTGCCAACCAAGGTCCTTGGCGGCCTTGTGATGAGAATCAAGGTTGGAGAGGTCGTGAAAATCAAGGCTGGAATGATAGAAATGATAGATGGGGGAACTGGGGGGCAAAATCGTGAGAGGTATCATAGAAGTTCAAATCCATAAATACCTCCTCCCTAAAGGATGCGGCCCAAATGCAACCAGGGAGTAGCGATGTTGGATTAAGTTAAAATGTAACACCCCAAAAGTCGCTAAGATCAAACCCGAGGTTTGAAATGAAAAAAATAGAAAAATTTGTACTAGGTCACAAAACAAGTCCTTGAGTGACTCATTATGTGACCTGACGAGTCATTAAGTGAGCCGGCTATGTGTGCATGAGTTGGTAAAGTCTTGGATTTTCTAAGAGACATAACTTGAGTTGAGGACAAGTCGTGGTGCCACTTCATAACTCGTCAAGGGAGTGGTTGTGTGGGAAGGGTGATCACGGGCAAAATAGCATACTTTATAGCTTTACAACTTAAATTAGTCGTGCTTATCTAAGTTATTTTATACATTTTCATGTGATTTTATATAAATGTGAAGATATGTGCTAACCAACATGATTAGCCTTTGTTTTGTAGGTTTTGATGACTTTTGAGGAGCTAATCCATGAGTTGGTGAAGTAGAGGCTTGGAAACGGAATGAACAACACGCGAACGTCGGCAAGAGGAGGCACAAAACAAGCCCACCTGCGCGTCGGCAACGTGCCACGGCAGGCAGGCTGCCCACAACAACCCACCTCTCGCGGCGTTGGCGTTCCACGGTAGGATGGCTGCGCGACAAGGAGGAAGCAACGCGCTGCCCAAACGGCGTGCCACGCTGCCAACGCGGCAGGGTGCTGCCGAGCTAGATTTTCGGGTGTTGTTCCAGTGAGCTTTCGCGATGCCTCCGTGTCACGGAGGCAGTGCTCCGCGATACACTCCGTGACAGGGCAGTTCCATGACAGGCCAAATTACATACGTTCTCCATTTTCTCATCTCGGACCTGTAGCTCCTAATTCCATTTTTGGTCACGATTTTATTCTGAAAACTGCCTAGGAGTGAAGGAGAAGTGGGAGAACTCAGCTAGCGTTTGTCAAATTCCCTTCTCATCTACAAATTTCGTGTAAGTATGTAGCTTAGGAGTAGATTAATAGTAGTGTAGAGTAGTTTACGAACATGAATGGCTGAACCCTTCCTCTAGGGTTGAAGCCATGGATTATGATTGTAATTCTATGATATTGTTTGGAATTGAGTTATTGATTGTTGTTTTGTCTTGCATTCTGATTTGTTGGTTGTTTTTATGATTGATCACCATGAAAGCATATTTGTAAGCAGGTAATAGCTTGAGAAGGCATTACCTAGGTCAGGACAGCAGAATGTAGGGCATGAAGTAATCTCGGAGAGGTTCTGTGTTTGGATAGAAATATACTAACACTGACCTTGGTTGACACACAGGGGTTATAGAATTCCAACTTGGATGTCACATCACCACTCGAAGAAGTAGTTGTGAGGCTAAGTTGAGTTAAATAGTTGGAGCACTTTACGAAAGTCCTAATCGTTTCCCTAAACCACAACATAATTGATTGCCCGCGACTAGAAAATTAAACTCCTCGCTCACAATGATGTAGTGAGGCTAGATTGCCGTGTTTAGAGGCTCGAAAGACCATGAACATGCAATTCCAGTTATGTGAAATAACAATTGATAGTTTCATGCTTATTCCATTGCAAATCGTATTATCGCATGATTATCTGGTTTTAACTCTATGTTGCTCCTAGAGTAACTTCAGAGATATTTCGTTGACCCCAAACATAGACTTAATTATTCTTCAATCGAAAATGTCTATCACCAACTTGCTTTAGATATTTAGATCACACTAGAAATGGATAGTTAGAGGAATGGGTCCAGTCCTGTGGGTTCGACAATCCGGTTCTTAAACAAGAGCCACTATATTACTTGCACGACCCGTACACTTGCGGACACGCTCGTTGTGAAAAAGAGTTGTCAAATTATTGGCACTCGATGCGAGTAACGTCAAGTTTTGGCGCCGTTGCGAGGACTTCGGCGAAGTTTTGATAAATTATCTATTTTTATGTGATTTTAAAATTTTCCTTAAGTGTTGAGAAAGCAGTCTTAGTCTGTCTATTTGCAGGTGACAGGTTGTCCTGCCGAGCTGGCTAGAAATAGAGAGC
This sequence comes from Datura stramonium, assembly GCA_018107945.1. NCBI lineage: Eukaryota > Viridiplantae > Streptophyta > Magnoliopsida > Solanales > Solanaceae > Datura > Datura stramonium. The sequence goes on from JACEIK010005621.1 coordinate 71,148, forward strand.
TTGTCTGAACCGTTGTGAACCGGAACGTCCATTTGCAAAGGAGAGTAGCTCTAGACCAAAAAGCGAAGAGACTTCAAGAAAAGGGACAACAACAACCACCCACAGGGCAAGCACGGTTGTCATCGGAAGCAATGGCAACCAGGCCAGTTCACTGGTGGCAATCCCACTAGCGACGAATGTGACCTCTAGTATCCGTAAACCAGAGCCTGGAGGGAACTTTGAGCTTAAACAGAATATGGTGCAACTCTTTGTTCTAGTGGTCAATTCACTGGGTGGCACATGAGGACCCGCACAGCACTTACAGAGCTTTCTTGAGATAAGTGACACGTTTGTCCCCACCGGCGTGTCCACAGTTTATGTCCGATTGACCCTCTTCCCATTTTCACTATTGGGGGAGGCGAAAGTGGTTGAAAGCGCAGACACCAGAACCATTTACTTCATGGAATGACTTGGCTAGGAAGTTCCTTATCAGATTCTTTCCTTCAGGCAAGACTGCAAAGTTGAGAGAAGTGAGATACTCAGTTTCCAAGCAAGCCTGATGAGTACTTATACATGGCTTGGGAAAGATATTAAGTGTTGTTGAGTCTTATTACATCACCAGCAATCAAATGAAGTGCTGGCCCATACCTTGTAGAAAGTCTAGACCCACACAATAAAATATTACTAGACTGCACGCGGGTGGGCAAGCCTTGGAGAACATATGATGAGTTGTACACTTTGTTGAACAGAATTACAGAAGGAAATCCAGAGTGGCACAGAGAAGTCATCAAGAGGGCAGGAAGATCAGAGGTTGACAGAAGCAGATGGTTTGAATGCCTTGGCAGCACGATTAACCGTTTCAACATGGGTTGATGACTCAGTTCAATAAACTGGTATGCTGCTTTCTAGAGCCAGGTTAATGCAGTTCAGCAAGCTCCGAGTTGGTGTGAAATTTGTAGTAATAATGGGCACAATGCAGAATCTTGTGGAGCCAATCCGGAATCAGTCAATTTTGTTGGGAATGTGCCAGGGAATCAGAATTTCGGAAACAACTCCAACAGAAATTGGCAGAGACCTGTTCTTCATGGTGGAAACCAAAAGCAGAATTTTATGCAACCTCAACAACATCAGTATCCAGCAAAATAGGCAGATTGATGGGCGAGTAGCAGCCGCATTGAGGGAAACACTGCAGAAAATTATGGAGACCCAAAATCAGTTAGCAGAAAATCAGGCAAGGATGGCAGCAGACTTAATGAATCAGCAAGTAGCTACCCACAATCTGGAAAAGCAAGTGGATCAGATAGCAGCTGCTCGAGTGTAAGGGTAGCAAGAGGACTACCAAGCAGCGCTTAGTCTAACCCCGGCAGATCAATACCGTAGTCTTAGAAGCGGAAGACAGCTAGCTAATGCAGTACCTAAAGAGTTGAGAAAAGGGGTACAGCCAGGTTGGTAAGACCAGGACCATCCACCGTTACTGGAAAATCAGAGTGCTGGACAACAAAATGCTAACCTTCATTGCAGCCAGCACAAGGCCACCACCCTTCCTCAAAGATTCAGAAGAGCAAGGAGGAAGAATGTTTCAAAAGTTCTTTGAAAGTTTCTGACTTCACATAGATTGCCTCTTATTAATGTCTTGCAGGGAATGCCCAAGTATGCTAAATACTTGAAGGACGTGATGGACAACAAAGTTAGATTGGTGGATGTCAGACTGTAGCGACTGAGGAGTGCGGTCACAGGGTATTGAGCAAAATGCCAAGAAGCTCAAAGACCCCGGGGTTTTTACCCTCCCATACAAATTGGTAAAGCTGAAGTGTCCGGGGACTTTGGCGTGATTTAGGGGCAGCAGTTAATTTAATGCCTCTATCCTTATCCAACACCTTGGGGTTGGAGGGCCGAGACCGACGAGGTTGATGTTGCAACTACGGCTGACAAGTCGCAGTGACACCTGATGGAATAATAGAGGACCTTCTCATCAAAGTAGGTAAATTTATTATACCTACTGATTTTATTGTTTTTAGATTTTCAAGTTGACGACAAGGTACCCTAATCTTGGGACGGCATTCTTGGCCCACCGGAGGAGAGCGGTGATCTATTTGAAAAGAAGGGACCACGAAATGAGGGTGAGGATGAAAAAGAAATCTTCCGTGTCTACCAGAAATAAACCCATCCGCACTATGACTTGCAGGTAAGTGTGTTGACAGAGGATGAGTGTGGGGTGGAGGAGTCCACAGGTGCACGGCCAAAGGCAATATCAAGTGTTCGGCCCAAGTCTGCCAGGACTTCAATTTGAGAAGAAGATGGAGAAGAGGAGGAACAGAGTGGAGGCTGTATCCCTAAACAGCAAAAGAAAAGAGATGGTTCTCGAACCCAGGTATGAGGATGTTCTGAAAAGGACGGTCCACGTGGTGTGCCACGACGTGGAAATGAGCGCTGCTTGGGAGGCAACCCAAGGGTACCATGGGTACCATTTTATTTTCTTGCATTAGAGTTGATTTTATTTTAGTTTTCATTTTTTGTTGTTTTTGGTGGAAAGTTAAGCACAGATGGAGGAAGTCACAGTACCCGTGAAGGAGGAAGTTAACAAGCGTGGAAGAAAAAAAAAGTGTGGGGTGAACACCCACTCGTGCAAATTTGAACGAAAGCACGCTGTTGGCTAGGCCTAAAGGCCTCAGGAGTATTTCTCACCCTTTTTAAATATTAATTTGATGCTATGAGGACATAGCATGATTTAAGTGTGGGGTGAGGAAATTTCAAGGGAAATTTCAAAACATTTGTTCTTAACAAATTGTGGGTGAATGTAATGCTTGTGTGAAAAAAAATTGGAGAAATTTGAAAAATTTTTGTGAGTCAAGCATGAATTCATCACCCGTTAGTTTTTCTTGTCGGTTCTTTTCCGGCCGGGGGATTTTTGAACCGAAGAATAAAATTTTTATTTTTTATTTTTTTATTTTTATTTTTATTTGTCTGTACATTATGTTTTAGTCATAGGGACTGTTTCCGACGATGGATGGATGACGACCGTCTTGAGGAAAATGAGTCGATAGATGTCGGGTTTTTGAAACCATAGCTAGTGGTACTTGATGTTCTTGTTATGTGCTATACATGATTGTGAGATGCAAATATGTTCAGTGTTGAAGAATGCCAGTTTATAACTTTGTTTGAGATTGCCTTAGGCTCTTGAATTTGACTCAATATAATTGAAGCAATTTTGAATTCTTGTGATTGGCGAGTAGGTACGCGAGATCTGTCTTGAATTGAGCATGTGCCATGGGTGCTAAGGTTTTTGGTATTCTATGCTGTGTGGATTGTCTAGAACTTGCCTGGTGTGATTGTTAAACAGAAATGAAGGATGTGAATTGTAGGAAATGATTTAGGCATTTCTTTGAATTAACCTAATTTTTACCCCTCATTTTACCTACCTTGAGAAATTAATCCTAGTTAGCCCCATTGAGCCTTGAGCCTATTCTTTGATAGCTGCAACATAAGCAGATCCTTTTCTTTCAGTAACCTTGAATTTGACCCAAAGCTCTAAGCGCTTGAAGAAGAAAAATCAGAAGAAGTAAAAGTGAGAAGAATGAAAAGAAATGAAAATTAGCAAGTTGTAGAAGTGGAGAAAGGACAAAGGTGCCTTGTCTTGGTGGTTGATCATTATTAAGGAGTAAGAAAACAAAGTAATGAAAAATTATTTTATAGAGCTCCTTACTGAGAAGTCAAAAGTGCCTAAATAAAGGGAGGGGAACAAAGAGGAAAAAGAAAACTGCCAAGAAGAAAACGGGAAGTAAGGGAAGGGAAGTTCGCAATGAGGGCGTGACGTATTAAAAGCGCTTAGGAAAGATAGTCACTATTACTGGCCATAATAGTACCTACCTGTACCTGAGTTACATTACATCCTAAAAAGTCTACTTGATCTTACATTCATACATCCTCAAATTAGTGGAGTAAAACACTAAGGGCAAGCTTATGGGTCATGACATGATGCATGTGAATTTTTGTGAGTAGAGTGTAATTCTATTTATGTACCCACGCATGTTGTGATGTAAAAATTTTTTTTGGGTGTGATTGGGTAACTCTCTTTCCGTGAGGGCACATGTTGAATGAAGGATATAATTCATGTGGGATTTCTTAATCATTTGATTTGCATGAGTTTGCTTAAATTGAGAGTAGATTCTTGAGGTTAAGAAGTCTTAACATAGTTGTATTTCAATTCGGTGATTAAATTGTGCATGCTCTACTTTTTAAGCTTGTATCTTACGTAATCATTATAGCGTAGCGATTATCTTGCTAAATTAGTTATGTGGGACTCTCAAATGCATGATATGTAAGGTTGTTCGAGGACGAACAAGGCTTTAAGTGTGGGGTTGTGATCACGGGCAATAATAGCATGCCCGTGATACGCTTTATAACTTAAATTAGTCGTGCTTATCTAAGTTATTTGATACATTTTCATGTGATTTTATATAAATGTGAAGATATGTGCTAACCAACATGATTAGCCTTTGTTTTGTAGGTTTTGATGACTTTTTAGGAGCTAATCCATGAGTTGGTGAAGTAGAGGCTTGGAAACGGAACGAACACGCGAACGTCGGCAAAGAGGAGGCACAAAACAGCCCACCTGCGCGTCGGCAATGTGCCACGGCAGGCCAGGATGCCACAACAGCCCACCTGCGCGTTGGCAACGTGCCACGGCAGATGGCTACGCGACAAGGAGGAGGCAACGCGCTGCCCAAGCAGCGTGCCACGCTGCCAACGCGGCGGGGGTGTTTTGCCAAAGGCTGATTTTCGGTGTTGTTCCGGTGAGCTTTCGTGATGTCTCCGTGTCACGGGCGGTGCTCACGATACACTCCATGACACGGAGCCGTTCCACGACAGGCCAAATTACGCACGTTCTCTATTTACTATAAATAGGACCCTTAGCTCCCTAATTCCATTTTCGTGCGATTTTATTCTGGAAAACTGCCTAGGAGAGAAGGGAGAAGTGGGAGAACTCAGCTAGCGTTTGTCAAATTCCCTTCTCATCTACCAATCTCGTGTAAGTATGTAGCTTAGGAGTAGATTAATAATGCAGTGTGAACATTTACGAACATGAATGGCTAGAACCCTTCCTCTAGGGTTGAAGACATGAATTATGATTGTAATTCTATGATATTGTTTTGGAATTGAGTTATTGATTGTTGTTTGTCTTGCATTCTATGAATTGTTGGTTTTTTTAATGATTGATCACCATGAAAGCAATTTGTTAACAGTGGCACTTTGAGAAGGCATTACCTAAGTCGGGTGTGAGAATGTGGGGAGCATGAAGTAATCTCGGAGAGGGTTCTGTGTTTGGATAGAAATATACCTAACACGGTGCTTGGTTGACACACGGGGGTTATGAAAGACCAACGGGATGTCATCACCACTCAAAAAGTAGTTGTGAGAGGCTAAGTTAGGTTAAATGGTTAGGCACTGAAAGTCCTAATCGTTTCCCGTAAACCTAACAGACTGATTACCCGCGACTAGAAAATTAAACTCCTCGCTCACAATGATGCAGTGAGGCTAGATTGCCTTGTTTAGAGGCTCAAAAGACCATGAACATGCAATTCTAATTATGTAAAATAACAATTGATAGTTCCATGCTTATTCCATTCAAATCATTGTTATCGCATGATTATCTGGTTTTAACTCTATGTTGCTCTCATTAACCCAGAATATTTAGTTGACCAAACTTGGAACTTAATTATTCTTCAATCGAAAATGTCTATCACCAACATGTCTATCACCAACGCTTTAGATATTTAAGATCACACTAGAAATGGATAGTTAGAGGAATGGGTCCAGTCCCTGTGGGTTCGACAATCCGGTTCTTAAACAAGAGCCACTATATTACTTGCACGACCCGTACACTTGCGGACGCGCTCGATGTGAAAAAGAGTCGTCAAATTATTGGCACTCGATGCGGGTGACGTCAGGTGGAAGGATGGAAAATTCCAGTAGTGGCAACAACGGAAGACCACGAGTTGTCCAGTGACCTAATGACTCGTTAGGTCACTCATGGTGACTGGAAGTTGGATTTTTCCAATCGGTTCATTAATGGCGTCTTCATAATTTTCTAAGTTCCTAACTCTTAAACTATGTCATTTTAAGTCTCCTAAAGAGTATATTAAGGGTTTTATTCATTCTAAGCTCTCATTATACTCCTAACACTCTCATTAGAAGATCAAATCCTCTTCCAAGGTCAAGCTAGGGCTCCTCATCAATTTCTTCCCCAATCTTCTTGGATGTTTAAGGCAAGCTTAGAAATCAAGTTACCCAGGTATGCAGGGCCATAAATAGGGGATTTATTCCACCCTCATGCCCAAATTTCTCCTCTAATTCATGAATCCAAGTCTCTAATAAAGTGTATTGAAATTCTAGGGTTTTAACCCAATTCTATATAAATATCCATGCTATGTCCGTGGGTCCAATCCCCTCATGTTTCTACTAATTATTTAAGACTAATGGAAAGATTTTACACTAAATTTAATTATAAATTCATCTTTTCAAGTTTCATGAAAATTATGCCCTACTATGCATGATCTATGAAATTAAGCTTATGAGTCGATGATTTCAAGCATGATGAGTTATCTAGTACACATGAATATTTATGAATTCTTAACTTATGATCCCATGATCTTGAGTTATGAAGTCCATTTCAAGTTTGTATGATTTCATGACTTGGACAAGCCCATGCAAACTTAAGTATGCTTATTATGATTTTAGCCAAGGCTTACAAGATCAGTTTATGAAATGTTTTGGAGTAAAGACTCCCAATATTCAGATTTAAGCTATGTTTTGAGAATATTATTTTATGAGAAATATGCATATTTTGGAAGTAGTGTCTAGAACCAAGTAGGCTAGGGATTCCGAGGACCCCGGTCTCTGAACTATGTGCCAACATAGGTTATATTCTTATTTGGACCTCTCAAGAGAGTGTTTCCCCTGGTTGAGGGCACACATATGATATCACACCTTATTATTCCTTTTCCCTGACAAGGCTTAGGATGTCTCTCCTTCACGAAGGAAAGACGTGGGATCATCATGTGCTCATACATGATAGTTGTCGGTTATGATGAGGCTTCCATTGTTCCTCATGATTTCAGTTACTTATGTTCAGGACTCATGATATTATGGTTTATAGAATATTTGGCCGATTGATCAGTTTATGAGTTTTCACTTTTGATTTCAAGTATGACAAGTTATATGATTTCTATTTCTGAACCTTTGGTCGTTATGTTCCACTTATGATGAATATATTATGATTATGTACATCACATATGTATAGCCTTTAGCATGTGACCCTTAAACTCATGATCTATTTTGATTTATATTCATGATTTCAACTAATGTTTTACTAGAATATTTTACTTACCTTACATACTCAGTACATTCAAAGTATTGACTGCATACTCTATGTTATATCATCTCAGGATATAGGTTCGGGTGATCCAACTCAGTCTTATCGATAGCTTACTCCCGATCAGTCCAGTCCTATTCCCTCTTGGGTGAGTCCTCATCCTCCGAAGACATTATCAATTTTATGTTCTCATCATGACTTTTAGTTTCAAACCTAGTGAGCTTGTTGGGGGTGTTGCCCCATCAGTTTGTCATAGTAATAGAGGCTTTCTAGACATAGATTTAGCATGTTCAGCTTTGTGACTCATCATTGTGATATTATCGCTTTTATTTATTCTTTATGATATTTAGACATTCTCTTATCCATGCTTATGTTAATTTCTTCTTGATATGCTCTTAAGTCATGCTATGTATGTATCATGGGTTAGCTTGGAGCCGTTCGTGGTTCTAGGTCTCATGTCTCGGCTTGGGGTCCCAGCTTGGGTCGTGACAAACTTGGTATTAGAAAAAATGTTTAGGTGTGTCCTAGGGTGTCTGAAATCTGCGTTATGTAGATTCTTTTCCACGGGTGTGAAGCGTGCCACACTTATGGGGAAGAGGCTATGAGACGTTTTAGGAAAATTTTCTTCTTTCATGATCTATGTCGTGCGATGAATTACCTCTCTCTATTCCTCTAACTCGAGTTATACGCGTTTGCATAAATATGCCTCCAATAGAGTAAATGGAAGGAGAAATGGAAATAAAAATGGCCATGGCAATGGAAATGGAGATGGGCATCAGCCAGCCCCACCAGCTCCAATAGATCCCTTGCCCGAGCTAGTTACTCATGCCGAATTCAGGGCAACATTTCAGATGTTACACAGGCCATGAATGCTGAGGTCAACCAGCAGGCAGTGCCCCATGTACCCTAGAATAGGAACGCAACAGCGTCGAGAGGTGGAGACTTCCTCAGGATGAACCCACTTGAGTTTCTTGGGTTGAAGGTGGATGAGTACCCACATGAGTTCATTTAGGAGGTGCAGAAAATCACCAAGATTATAGGGGTACCAGGAGAGGAGAGTGCGAACTTAGCCTCCTATCAGCTAAAAGGGATTGCTCACATATGGTTCCGTTAGTGGAAGGACAGAAGGGGAGTTGGAGCGGTTCCCATGAGTTAGGATGAGTTTGTGACTGCTTTCTTGGATAGGTTTTTTTCCTAGGGAGTTGAGAGAGGCAAAGGCAGCTGAGTTCATCAATCCGAAGAAGAATAACAGGACTATTCAGGATTATGCCTTAGAGTTTACCCGGTTTTCCAAGTATATGCCGGAGATGATTGCTGATCCGAGGGCTCATATGAGCAAGTTTGTAAATGGAGTGGCTGATTCAGTGGTCACAGAGTGCAGGACCACCATGTTGATCAATGATATACATTTCTCCCAAGTGGTCATATATGCCTAGCAGATAGAGGCAGAGTAGATGAAGGAGAAGGAGAGAGAGGCCAAGAGGGCCAGAACAGGGAGTCATGGGCACTTTCAATAGAGATCTGGTGGTGGACCTCGACCTTAGTTCCACCAGAAGTCGTCAGCCCCAGCTCCATCATCAGCCAGCGTCCTATCCAGACCTCGAGGAAATCAAAGAGACAGAGCGTCAATCTCTAGGGGTTAGATGAGCTTTTCAGGGGAGCACATTTTTTTGGCTTGTAGGAAGTGTGGCAGGAAGAACCCTGGCGAGTTCTTGGTTGGTACTGATAGATGTTTTAGGTGTGGGAAGCCCGGACGTATGCTTAGAGATTTTCCTTTAGCTAGGCAGGGTGATTATAGAGGTCGTGCCCTGGCTACCATTTCAGCAGCTCCAGCAGCTCGCCCATCTCAGCGGGGCGCCTCTTCTAGTGTAGGTGGTGATCACCACCAGAACAGGTTCTATGCACTATCTTCTCGATAGGAGCAGGAGGTCTCTCCAGATGTGGTCATTGGTATGTTACGAATATTACATCTTGATATCTAATCATTGTTAGATCCAGGGGCTCCTTTATCTTTCGTGACTCCTTATGCTGCTATTAATTTAAGAGTCATTCTCAGTCTCCACTCCTATCGGTGAGTCAGTTTTAGCTCGATAGGTGGACAAAAATTGCCCTATCACGATTCTTCAGAAAGTCACCTCATCCGATTTAGTGGAGTTAGATATGACCAACTTTGATGTTATATTTAGTATGGATTGGTTTAATGAAAGTTATGCTTCAGTCAATTGTAGAACCTGTATGGTAGAGTTTTAATTTCTAGATGTGCCAATCCTAGAGTGGAAGGGAAGTTCTGTTGTGTCTGTAGGATGCTTTCTTTCCTATCTCAAGGACAGAAAGATGATCTCTAAGGGTTGTGTGTATCATCTAGTTTGGATCAAGGATTCTACGTATGATACCCCAACTCTTCAATTTGTTCCTGTTGTGTGTGAATATCCAGAAGTGTTCCTAGATGATCTACCAGGAGCCCCTCCCGAGCGGGAGATTGACTTTGGTATTGACCTTCTCCCTAATACACAACTGATATGTTGTGAGTTTACAACACTTTCGACGCTTAAAACTGAGAAAATAGCATGGAATTAGGTATGTTTATATGGATATGACGCACTTTTACTTTGATTTCAAGGAAAATAAGTGTTGGAGAAAAGATGTGCAAAAGAAGCCTTAAAATGCAGAAAATCAGCCAAAGTACAAGTCTCAGTACGAGTCGTACCTTGATTGTACGAGTCATGCTGAGAATCGTGATGAAAGTCAGAAGGATGAAGTGAGAAGAAGGTAACATACGACTCTCAGTATGAGTCATACCAAGATGGTACGAGTTGTTATTGGAGTCGTGGAATCATCAAGAAGAAATTGCACAAAGGCACACTCCTGATATGAATGGATTCACGAATCGTAGCGTCAATGTATGAACCATACTAGGAGCCGTGGTGAACTTCAGAAGATTCTTTGATACTTGGCAGAACGTCAGACAGTATGAGTCATAGGAAGAAGGTACGAGTCGTACCATAACACTCGTGGAGAATTTAAGAAGATGTCAGAGTTCTCAGGGCCAAACGATGGAAGCATTGTACGAATCGTAAGATGAAGGTACGAGTCCTACCAGCCTGCCAACACTTAACCAAATCTGCAGCAGCAAAGGACTTACGAGTAGCCGGTACGACCCGTAAAATCCTGCTACGGTTGTAGGTCCAGTCGTGACATAATTGGCACCAGATATGAAAAATTCCATGTTAGATTATGAAAAGGTTTCTAATGTAAGTATAAATAGATTTTATGTTTTATTTTAGTTAGAGAATGACATAATCGAGTTAGTAGACGGGTGAAAATTTATTTTTGTGAATTTTTATCAAGTTTTGAGGAGCAATTCTTGGGGTCAAATTCTTGATTTCCTACATTGTTCTTGAGATTGTTCTTTGATATTCAAATCTAGTTTTATTCCAATTATTGTTTTAAGTATTTAATTATGTGTTTTTCTATGAATGAAAATTGCAATCTTACAACTATGAGAGGCTAAAACCTCCACAACTAGGGGTTGTGGGAACCATAGTAGATTAACAAACTAGGGTTGCACAAAAGTGATTCAGAACCAATGCAAAAAGCTTGTATTGTATTCTCTTCATCTTTAAGCATTTCTTAACAGTGTACTGTCATGACCCTAACATACACCCGGATCGTAGACACGGGACAAGGAGCCCCGAGAGATGTCAAGTCAACCCATGGCATGAGCGTGCATCTAATTCAATCACATAAGCGGAATACTTAACATAAGAAAACGCAAACATGCCATAACAACGAAGAAAAGACAATAGATGATCCATACATAATGGCTAAATACAACTGGTAGTCTGAAAAGCCTCTAATCCTGAAAGACGGGTTGATGGGAAAACTCCGCAACTAACCCAACAAACCAGAAACTGAAGGAAAAGGATAGAGTCTGAACATGACGACTCACCAAATATGATGATAACTATCTCGGGAACACTACTGAGGAGGGTGATCCTGAGAACCGGGTCCCATATCATGAAGCGATACAACATAGAAAGTATGTTGTCAGTACTTGGAATATACTGAGTATGAAAGGTAAGTAAAACGGACACTTAAAATATAAAAATCTCATAAATGATCATAAGAGTGGGACATCATGCTCATATCATAAATATCATACCATAACATAAGGCTCATGATTTTCAAAACATTCGTTATACAATCGTAATCATAATCGTAAGAGAAAAGGCTTGTTTAACATTACTTGAGCCCATATACATAATCGTAAACATGCATAAATCATGAGGAATAGTGGGATATTCTCTTAACCAACATACCCCATATAAGCACAGATAAAGCCCGACTTGTAACCCTAGTCAGGAGGGTGTCCGTACCATGCCAAGGCTCGAACAATGAAAGTGTGACATCAACATGAAAAGGGCCGTTTGGGCCAGGGACAGTCCCATAGGAGGTCCTAACATACCTATGGTGGCACGTAGTTTATGAGATTTGGAGCAGAACCTAGGCCCTGAACCCACTCGGTGTTTGATACTACTCCCAAAACATATATAGTGCTCATAGTATAACATACATCAATTCATGGGCTAGTTAAATCATGATAATCATAAATATACTTGTACATACGTGAGCTAGCCATGAAATGAGGCTCGTAAGTCGGCCAAAAACATATTTCATTATTCATGAGGTTCATACATACTTGGAGACCATACGTATAACTTGAATTTCATAAAAATCATAATGGGTAACATAATAAATTAAGAATTTAAATCGTAGTTCATACTGGGATTGTACATATCATCAATGGGAGAGTAGATCATAAATCGATTCATCATGGCGCATGCATAATTAAGCTAAAATACATGGAAATCCAAATCAATAATATTATAATTAGTTTAAGCTACAAAATTTTATCAAAATCCATATATTATAATTAGATTCAAAAATCATAAAGCCCACTATCAAATCGTTAGAATTCTATTTAAATAAATTTCAAAACCCCATGAGTTCTTATTGAACCTTTAGCAAAATCAAAGAGGAAGAGCATGGGTGTGGAAGAAACCACCCATTGAGAACCTTACATACCTGGGAATAACTAGTTCTTAACCTCTCTTGAGAACCCAAGAAGAAATTGCAATGAATTGATGAGTTCTAAGCTTGAATCACTCTCCCAATTCGCCTACCTTGCATGCATGAATGAATGAAGTGAAAACTGAACTTAACCCCTTTAAATTTCCCTATTGATAACCCAAAATGTCATAGTTTAGGCCTTAGGATCTTAAGAATTTATGAAAAAGCCCTTACTAATTCGTAGAAAATAACTACCAGGGGGGCCCAATGAGGGACCCAATGACTCGTCATGAGGGGCCATGACTGGTGGCCTGATTTTTGTGGTACGCTGCCAAAATTTCACCCTGGGACCCCACAGAGGACAACGGATCATGGTGGGTGACCACTAGTCTGTGGTCAACACTGCCCAAAATCCTTGCCCAGCTTCCAGTTTAGGCCATAGGTGACTTCACGAGTCGTGAGGTCTAACCACAACTTGTGGTCACGCCCGTGGTCTCCTCTGCAAATCCTACCAACCCTGCTGGACCACGAGTCACCTTACGACTCCTGGCCAAACCTCACGAGCCTCCTCACTATTCATCTTGTGACCTGGTGCAAAATTTCAGTTTTTCAATGTTTTGACTCCCGGGTCTAATCCTTGGGTTCCCGTGGTATAAAATGTACAACATTAGGACTTGCCCAAATTCTTTACTTGCTTGAACCTAGAGAACTGGAGATTAGGAAAAGAGAATTATGAGAAAGCCTTGGTCTTTACGATCATTGTATTAACTTGAGTTGTGGTCGTAGGATAGTTAAATTTGGAACATATTTATAATGGTCAGTTTGAAATCACTCATGAGACCTGACTCCATGATTGAGTAAAGTCATCCAATAGGGACGAACCAGTTATTTGGGTGAACCCTAGTTATCAGTTCTACAAGTAAGCATTGGGATTGATCACGTGTGTATGCCCAAAGTACTTATGAGACCATGGGAAAAACTTACCCTAGTTGTTTTCAAATGTTGATTTAAAATCACGAATATAATCTTTCTTTAGTATTATTTTCTTTAACCCNATTACCGGCATTAGTCTAGATCTTACCCTATTCCCTATTGGTTCGACCCCAACCTCTTAGTTGGGTCTTTATTAACAATGACTGATTCATACTTTGTCAGGAAGTGAGAGTTTGAGCATTATCAAAAAGTGGCGTTGTTGCCGGGTAATACGGCTAAGATTAGATTAATTGCTTATATTTGACTTTTAGTTGTTATTTCCTGAATTACGTTTTCTTTTTGTTTTTGTATATCTACAGGTTGTTGCTTGGTGAATGCCAAGTGCTCATCGGAGTGAAAACCTTCTGATTTAGTTGGATCTTGAACTCGAATGAACACTGCATAAGATGGAAAACCAAGAGCAAAGAGATGCCCGTATAGATGAAGAAGCTACGCCAAGCTGCACTCTAGGATGCAGAGGATGCTCGAGATGAGGTCGTTAATGCTGGTCAACATGGGAGGCGTAATAGGGGCCAAAGATATTCCCCTTAAACATTCAATGAAGATGATCCGGACATTGATGAAGTCGGGTCAACCGGAGCCATTGTACCACCACCACTGCCTGCTGAGGCCAAATTTGATATCACTAGCACCACGATTCAGTTATTGAACATGAAAGGGGTGTTTAGTAGTCATGCAACTGATGATGCCAACCTACACCTGATGAACTTCATGGGAATATGCAAGTCATACAGGTTGCCCAGAGTCAGCCAAGATGCTATAAGGCTAAGACTCTTCCCCTTCTCTCTGTTATGGAGGCCACATTATGGTTATCGGAGTTGCCAAATGACTCCATTACCAACTAGAGGGAGATCAAGCAAGCTTTCTTAGAGAGATTCTTTCCACCCTCCAAGGTGCTGCAACTTAAGGATGAGATCTACAATTTCCAACAACTGAAGACTGAGGCACTTCATGAGACCTGGTTGAGGTTGAAAAAGAAGTTGACCAAGTGCACGAACCATAAAATTCCTAATGACAATCTGTTGGAGATTTTTTATAGATCTTTGAACAATAGTACAAAAGCAGTAGCAGACACAGTGGTGGGAGGAGCATTGATGAGTCACACATAGGAGCAAGCTGCTACTATCCTTGATAGGGTGACAAAAACAAATAGAGCATGGCACACCCAGGAAGTAGAAGCAGCGGCCGGTACATATGTTGTTGGTTTGACTGCAGACCAACGTAGGAAAGAAGAAGAGCGTGACCAGGAATTAGCTCATATGCGCACATCATTGGATATTCTTACTAAGCACATCATGGGAGCTAGATCCAAAAAGGTGAACGCAGTTAGGACACAAGGAAAGGATCCAGAAAAGGACCACTCAGATTCTGAGGAGGAGGCAAACTTCTTGTACAACCAGGTGGTGGGTTTCTGAGCCAATGCCCAAGGGTCTGGTCAATACACTTAGCACAAATGTTATAGAAACCAAGGGTCGAACCAATATAGATACAACTATAATCAAAATGGGTACAGAGATAAAAGCCGAGGTTGTAAGCGCGAGGGAGATTGGAGAAGGAATGATGGTTACCATAATGATCGAGCTGGATTGTACATTCCACCTAATGCACATGAGGGGGAGGTTGGACCGTTGAAGTTAGAGAGCATGATGGCTGAGATGCTAAAGAAGGTGAGGTCCATAAATGATCAGCTGAAAGACATCCGTAGTGATATATCTAGCATGGGTCAGAGAGTGGAGTCACATGCGACAACTATCAAGAAGATTTAACAGCAACTAGGGCAATTTTCAGCATCTATGAAGCCTAGGCAAAAGGGTACACTACCTAGCAACAAAGTCTAGAATCCAAAGAATTATGGTCACTGCATGGCTGTGATTACTAGGAGTGGAAAGACCACTTTTAACTCCCCTCTGGCAGTTGTAGTTGAGAGGAAGAAAGAAAGCGTGATGGAAGATGAAGAAGATGTTGTTGAGAAGGAACATAATTAGAATGCTGAGTTGACTGAGGCCCTAAATGGTGAAAACAATCCTGAAGCTGAACAAGGAACCACACAAATTTACAAGGCTATTCCACGACCACCACCACCGTTCCCCCAAAGAATGAAGAAGAAAGAGGAGAATGGTAAGTTTTAGAAAATTCTTATCAATGCTCAAACGGTTATCTGTAAACATACCATTGGTCGAGGCATTGGAATAGATGTCGGGATATGCCAAGCTCATGAAGGACCTTGTGACGACGAAGAGGTACGTGAGCTATGAGCCCATTTATAATGTACACCATTGTAGTGTCATATCTTCTGGGGTCTTGGCCCAAAAGAAGGAAGATCCAGGTTCCTTTACTATTCCATGCACAATTGGTGATGTTGAGTTTGCAAGGGCACTCTGTGATTTGGGAGCAAGCATCAATATGATGCCATTGGTTGTGTTTAATCAGCTGCTCTTGGGAGCTCCTACACCGACTACCATGCTGCTGCTGATGGCCGACAGAACTGTGAAGAAGCTGTGGGGATCATGTTCGATGTTCTTGTCAAAGTTGATAGATTTATATTCCTAGCGGACTTCATGATCCTTTATTGCGAGGTTGATTTTGAGGTCCCCATCATTTTGGGGTGACCATTCCTTGCCACTGGGATAGCCTTAGTAGATGTGAAGGCTGTCTAGTTGAAGTTCACACACAATAAAGAAGAGGTCACCTTCAACGTCTGCTTGTCAATGAAGCAACTGAAAGAATATAGAGTTGTCTTAGCAATAGAAGATGAATCTGAGTTCTTTGACGAAGTATGAGTAGTCAACAGACTTGCATCGTGCTACGACGTTAAATCAAGGGCTTCTTGAGAGGCAACCCATGTGGTGGTTTGATGAATTCTGAGTAACCAAACCACCTGCGTCGTGCCATGACGTTAAATCAAGCACTTCTTGGGAGGCAACCCAAGTTAATTAAATGTGTGTTTAGTTTGTAGGGGAGAGAAAAACAGGTGGCATAAAATAATTGTTGAACAGGCAGGTGCTACGGTTCTCAGTACGACTCGCGAGAGGGTTGTAGGAGTCGTAGCATGAGTCATGGTAAGAATCAGAGATGTACTTCAGTGGATGAGTTTAGGGTATGGTTGGTCCCATGACTCGTAACCTCATTGTATGGGTCATAGTCCTCACTGTGGCTATGAACTATGTAAGGTATGGAAAATAATGAAAAGAAAAGACCTACGAGTAATAATATGAATCGTACCCCAATTGTACAAGTCGTAAGATGTGCTCGTAGGTCCACATGTAAGTTTCACAATCTCTCTGTTATGGGTCCAAGGGACGAGTCTTAGGACCTTCCTACGACTCGTGGTATGAGTTGTGACAGGTCAAAAATTTTAAATCTACTCAACTCGGCCTAGATTTTTAAAAATCGGCCCTAGGACCTATAAAAGATCAAACGAGTCATACCCTTCTCCCACGCTCTCAAAACCTAACCTCACGACTCCCTCACACATGTAACTCATCATCAAGAATCAGTTGAACAAATTCTTGCTCAAAATTACATCGAAAACCCGAAGTCAAACCCTAGTCTAGATTGACAGTTAAAGTACAAGCATTCAAGTAAATGTATTTCTTCATAATTGATAAATATAACTTGTGTTCTTGATGTAAACTTGCTAAACTCCCTGAGATCCCTCTAAATGCTTGAAAAAAAATAGAAAAGGACAATGACTAGGGGTGTAAACGAGTTGTGTGCAACTGGGTGGGAGCTTGAACTTGTGAAAATTATGCATTGAACTGTTAAAAATCAAAGTTACGGGTCGTGATTAAAAAGGGGAGGAATTATTAGTTGTAAAATTGATTAAATGCATGCCTGTACCTGGGGATTCTGAGTACCCAAACTTAAACTTCAATCCCCTGTGAACTGAACCAAAATTAAGGCAGGGACAGGCTTCACAATCCTTCCTACGACTCATTGTTTCATACTACGACTTGTATGATGGCTCGTTAGGACTATCCCAAGCCAAATTTGAAATAATCACAAGGTACAAATCCTAGTACGGCTCATGATTTACTACTACAAGTCGTACCAGGAAACCGTACCAAGAATCTGAAAAGGGTCAAGTCCACAAGTGATAGTACGATCCTTCCTACAACTCGTGGAATCGATTTATGTGTCATATCGTGAGTCATGGAAAACTACAGAACAATTGTTGTAAAGAGGCATCCTTATACGACTCATTGTATGAATCGTACCTTTATGGTACGAGTTGTACCTCAAAGGCATGACACTGACCTGAGATATTATGGGTCTCAGTATGACTCATACCTCCAAGGTACAACCCGTACTATTGACCCGTGATAAACTATAGAGGAATTTTTTCTTGCTTTCTTTTTCTAAGATATGGAATTCTAAGCCTCTTCTCCACAGGTACAATGATGATGATGTGTAAAGTATTAAAGGAAACTACTCAAAGGCCATTACTTGATGAGACCTCTGAATCCAATCAAACGGGCAGCTCCCTTAGTTGTTTATTAGAGGAATACAGGGTCGACACATCGGACATTGATGGGATTTGACCCACTAGGGTGAAGGCCAAAGCCCAGGTCGTGGCGGCCACTACCACATCTGTCGGTGCTCCCTAGTCTGAGGAGGGAGCATAGGGAAGAGCTCAAGAGTCGGGAAGCGGCTCTAATGAAGAAGAGGGGTTCGAGGAGGCCCAATTCGGAGATGCAAGCAGTGGTTCCGAATTAGAAGAAGAGGAACCAAATGTAGAGAAGGAGCAGACTACGCCTAGGGAAAATTGCACTATTCAGTGGAGAGTACCAGGAGCCCAAGAGATATATGAATAGGGCATTGCTCTCACTGCCAAAAAAAATCTAGGTGGAGCATTCAAGAAGTGTCGCGGATCCTCACAAATTCATTAAACGAGGTGGAGGAGATGAAGTAGATATTTATCTTCTACAAATTTGAGTGGATGGCTAGGGCCCCAGACCAGTACACTCTAGAAATTGTCCAGGAGTTTTACGCCAACTCTTTGGCAACCATGGAGCAGAAGGCGAAAGAGGGGAAGAAGCTGAAAGATCAGCCCAAGTTGGAGAGTGTCCTGGTCAGAGGCTGAGAGGTTGATATATCCGAGCGTACTATTGCTCGAATATTATATGGATCCCAGTTCATACCACCATATGCTACGCTAGAATATGAATATTGGGTGGAGGCATTGAAACAGATCAAGCAGCTCAGCTTTGATGAGAGGAGGAGGAAGATACAGTTGTTGTCCGACGTGATCGCTAAGGACAAAAAAGAGGCATAGTGGGTCACTAGCGGTAAGTAGGTCATGAAGAATTCCCTAAATTTCATAGCAAAGGCTTGCTGGAAATTAGTTCGCCACCGGTTGGCACCAACACTTAATGACAATACCCTCAGTGCGGATAGAGATGCTTTGGTGGCCTATATCATGTCCAGATATGCCATCAACATTCTGAGGGTCATTGCAGAGGAGATGCGAGATCGAGCTATGGGAATGAGCACTACCATCCTATTCCCGAGTTTCATTTTCAGATTATGCACGGAGGCAGGCATCATGGTGTGCTTTGGTGAGAAGCGCCTGATTGGAGGTCAGCAAATCACTGACATAGGCCTGATCTAGAATGAGATGAACCTGGTCAG
This sequence comes from Datura stramonium, assembly GCA_018107945.1. Taxonomy (NCBI): domain Eukaryota; kingdom Viridiplantae; phylum Streptophyta; class Magnoliopsida; order Solanales; family Solanaceae; genus Datura; species Datura stramonium. The sequence continues at coordinate 90,193 of JACEIK010005621.1, forward strand.
TAGGGCCCGACTTTCCACCGCAGTCCCACTAACTCGACCAGTTGGAAGTGTACAGGTGATGCCCCCACCTCATAGGAGCAGGATGAGACACCGGCTACAGATGCCGGTCCTTTAGATGTAGCTCCCAGCACCTCTGTCGCACCACCTACGAGCCTTCCGAGCCAGACTCCAGTTGGGTACATCCTAGTGCCTCAGTAATTTCTCCAAAAGCTGGCCAAGATATTGACCATGTCCGAAAGAAAGATTCAATCAATGATGGAGAATGTCAAACCCTGGGTGAAGGCTGAGATAGAGACAATTGCACAGGCCCTATATTCCAGATTACACGGGTTTGAAAGTAGATTCAATATGAGCATGGCCGAGTAAACTAATACGGGCAGCCTCCGTGAGGAGCTAGGGGCTCTTCGGAGCCAAGTGGCTGAGCTGTCATCACGGTAGCCGGCAGTCATAGAAGCCCCCACTCTTCCTGACCTCGATGCTGATATAGACGAGGAGCTTGACCTGGCATCTTACTGGGAGCCCACAAGAGCAGAAAAGGGAAAAGGGAAAAAGAGGGTCATCGAGGATGTTGGAGATGAGACCCTGAAAAGAAGAAGAAGAAAAATAAAACAGAGCACAAGCGGGCATGAGTAGAGAGCCTGCAGACTCATGAAACACTTGTCAGAGCTACAGGAATGAGCTAGAGGAGTAGGTAGCTCCACCATAGCTAGGTAGAGCTTTCTAGTGGTAGGGACCCTTCAGGTGAGCCACATTTAGCCCCGACTATTCCAGAGGCCGTAGAGATGGCCGAGACTACTGAGGGGTAGCCTCTCCCCTATTGACCCACCATTGAGTGTGTCGGCCACCGCCAGTGCCACGATTGCTGCGGAGGTAGCTCCCCCGCAGGATGAAAGGATCACTTAGTACACCGCAGGTATGTTCCCTTCCCTATATTTTTATATTCTATGCTTCGGGGACGAAGCACGCTTTTTAAAAAGGGGAGGGGGTGTACTTGTATTTTTGGGTTTTTTTATTCATCTAAGGATTTTTCTTGCCATATTTCTTTTTTCTCGGGCATGCTATCTAGTAGAATCGAGATGTTTAGGATTTTATGTTTGTGATTTTTTTAATTATAAAGTAGCTTAGGAGTACTCAGCTAATAAATTGCAGTAGTTTTGATATTTTGGAAAATTGACCCTGTTTAAAATTTTGATGATTAGTTGTGTACTTGTGATTGCATGCATGATTTCTGTGGATATTTTCATGTCATTTAGTATATTAAAATACATAGTTTTTGTTAAGCCATGAATAAACCAGACAGGTAGAGTGAATGCAAGCCATGTACCATGAGTGAGTGAGGTCCGATACTTAGTTCAATACTGCGTAAAGGATCTAGAACTTGCTCGGTTGGTCTTTGCATAGGTTTTAGGGTGGTTGTTTAGGAAAGAATCATAATCCGTTCTTGTTTAGCCCATTTTTAGCTTAAATAACCGTACCAAAATGATATGATTCCCTTGATCAAAATTTTTGAGCCTTAAATAGACCATTTTTCTTTGATCAACTAATTAACCGTACCCATTTTTATAATGAACCTATTTTGGCTCTGGTCCCTCCTTGGACATTGTGAACCTCAACATAGGCAAAATGCCTAAGTTAAGGGTGGTTAGAGTAGGGGTGCATAGATAGTGGGAAGGTGAAAAAGGAGAGAAAAGAAAAAAAGGTGCAAAATGAGGTGTGGTGTGATCAAAGAGAAAGGAAAAAAGAAAATTTGAAAAAGAAAATTCAAAAAGAGAATAATGCATGAAAAGCTTGAAGAAACACACTACACTCATACAAGTGCATAAAAACGGTGAAAAGAGAGGAAAAAAGTGAAAGAAGCAAAAGGGTGAAAAAAATTTAAAAAAATGGAGCCACATGTATATAGTACCAACGAAGGGTTTAGTCACTTAAAAAGATTCCATATCTACCATACTTAGCCTGAAAGTCTATATTACAAGCCAAAGCAAGTCCTATAGTGATCCTAACCTGACCATCTAACAAACTGAAGTAGAGAAATAAGGAAAGCCTATGTGCAGTATTTGAAAATTTCTTTGTGAGAGTGAGAGTCTCACTTGTTAAGTCCCATGTTATATATTTTACTATATCTATGAGTGGGGGACTTCATTTGTTGTGAGGGTACATGGGTTGTATTTAACTCTACCAGTGATCAATGTAAAAGCATCGGTGATGACTTGACTATCTGTTAATAGCTAAATGACATGTCTTGATCCCTACTCATCATGTTTTGTGGTTGCTTTTACTGCATATGTTGATTTGGTTCATAAGAAAAGGGTCAAAAGCTTTTTGAGTTAATAGTGCAAATTTTGTTTGATGTTAGCTGTAGTATCCTAGGTTTATTTTGTAGTTAAGCATCATGTTTAGTTTTTATTTTTCTTTGTCTGAGGACATGCAAAATTCTTAAGTTGAGGGTGTTGATGTGCTGTGAGTTCACAACACTTTCAACGCTTAAAACTGATAAAATAACATGCACTTAGGTATGTTTATATGAATATGAGGCACTTTTACTTTAATTTCAGGGAAAATAAGTGTTGGAGAAAAGATGTGAAAAAGAAGCCTTAAAATGCAGAAAATCAGCCAAAGTACAAGTCTCAGTACGAGTTGTACTGAGAACCGTGACGAAAGTTAGAAGGATGAAGTGAGAAGAAGACAACATACGACTCTCAGTACGAGCTGTAACTTGAGTCGTGCAATCATCCAGAAGAAATTGCACAAAGGTAGAATCCTAATACAGATGGACTCACAATTCATAGCATTAATGTATGAACTGTACCAGGAGACATGGTGAACTTCAAAAGATTCTTTGATACTTGGCAGAACTTCAGACACTATAGACAATATGAGTCGTAGGAAGAAGGTATAAGTCGTACCACAACACTCGTGGAGAATTTCAGAAGATGTCAGAGACCTCAAGGAAGTACGAGTCGTACCAGCCTGCCAACACTTAGCCAAATCTGCAATAGCTAAGGACTTACGAGAAGTAGGTACGACCCGTACTATCCTGCTAGGGGTTGTAGGTCCAGTCGTGACACAGTCGACACTAAATATGGAAAATTCCCTGTTAGTTTAGGAAAAGGTTTCTAATGTCTGTATAAATAGCTTTTATGCTTTATTTTAGTTATAGAAGGACAGAATCGAGTTAGTAGACATGTGAAAAATCATTTTTGTGATTTTTTATCAAGTTTTGAGAAGAAAATCTTGGGATCAAATTCTTAATTTCCTACATTGTTCTTGAGATTGTTCTTTGATATTCAAATCTGGTTTTCTTCCAATTGTTGTTGTAAGTATTTAATTATTTATTTTTCTATGAATGCAAATTGTAATCTTACAACTATGAGAGGCAAAAACCTCCACAACTAGGGGTTGTGCGAACCATGGTGGATTAACAAACTAGGGTTGCACAATAGTGATTCAAAACCAATGCAAAAAGCTTGTATTGTATTCTCTTCATCTTTAAACGTTTCTTAACGGTGTACAACATTAGGACTTGCCCAAATTCTTTACATGCTTGAACCTAGAAAAGTGGAGATTAGGAATAGAGAATTAGAACAAAGCCTTGGTCTTTACAATCATTGTATTAATTTGAGGTGTGGTCACAGGATAGTTAAATTTGGAACATATTGAGAATGGTTAGTTTGAAATCACTTATGAGACCTGACCCGATGATTGAGTAATCATCTAATAGGGAAAAACCAGTCGTTTGGATGAACCCTAGTTATTAGTTCTACAAGTAAGCATTGGGATTGATCACATGTGTACACCTGAAGTAGTTATGAACCCATGGGGAACACTTACCCTAGTTGTTTTCAAATCTTGATTTAAAATCACGAATATAATCTTGCTTTAATATTATTTTGTTTAAAACCTCACAATTTGGAGATAACTCACCAACAAGTTTAATTACCGGTATTAGTCTAGATCTTACCCTATTTACTGTGGGTTCGACCACAACCTCTTAGTTGGGTTCTTTATTGACAACGACCGCTTCATACTTTGTCGGGAAGTGTTAGTTCGAATGTTATCAGCAGCCAATATCCACTCCTCCTTATAGAATGGCTCCAGCCGAGCGAAAGGAGTTGCAAGAGTAGTTGAAGGATCTCCTAGATAAGGGATTCATCAGGCCCAGCAAATCCCCATGGGGTGCTCCAGTCCTCTTTGTTCGGAAGAAGGCTGGTTCCCTTAAGATGTGCATTGATTATTGGCAGTTGAACAAGGTCACAATCAAGAATAAGTATCCCCTCCCCAAGATTGATGGCCTGTTTGACCAGCTTCAGGGAGCTAAGTGCTTTTCAAAGATAGACCTTAGATCCGGCTATCATCAACTTAGAGTTAGGGAGAGTGACATCCCAAAGACAGCCTTCAAGACTCGGTATGGTCACTATGAGTTCGTAGTTATGTCTTTTGAACTAACGAATGCTCCTGTAGCTTTTATGGACTTGATGAACAGGGTTTTCAAGTAGTATTTGGATATGTTCTTGATTGTCTTCATAAATGATATTCTCATATACTCTTGAATTGAAGAGGTTTATGCCATTTATTTAAGGATATGTTGCAGACTCCCAAGGATCGCCAGTTGTTTGCTAAATTTAGCAAGTGTGAGTTTTCTCTGAACTCAGTAGCATTTTTGGGCCATGTGGTGTCTAGTGAGGGTGTGCAGGTGGACTTTCAAAAGATAGAAGCGGTGAAGAAGTAGCCTAGACCTGCCAGTCCTACAGATATTAGGAGCTTCTTAGGTTTAGCTGGCTATTATCGGAGGTTCATAGAGGGATTTTCATCTATAGCAGAACTGTTGACTAAGTTGACCCAGAAGAAGGTAAAATTTAAGCGGTCTGAGTCTTATGAGAAGAACTTTCAGGAGTTAAAGACTCGACTCACTTCAGCCCTAGTATTGACCTACCGAAGGGCACGAATGGTTGTGTTGTGTATTGTGATGCCTCTAGGATGGGTCTTGGTTATGTGTTGATACAACATGGTAAGGTTATTGCGTATACCTCTAGATAGCTTAAGACTCATGAGAAGAATTATCCCACGCATGACCTAGAGTTGGCATCTATGGTGTTTTCTTTGAAAATTTGGAGGCACTATTTGTATAGGGTGCATGTGGATGTGTTCACGGACCACAAGAGCCCTTAGTACGTGTTCACTCAGAAGAACTTGAATTTGCGGCAATAGAGATGGCTATAGCTTCTCAAGGACTATCACACGAACATCCTTTATTATTGGGGCAAGGCCAATGAAGTGGCGGATGCTCTTAGTAGGTTGTCCATGGAGAGTGTGTCTCCTTTCGGGAATAGGAGGAAGGAGTTGGCAAAGGATGTCCATAGGCTTGCTCGTTTAGGGGCTCTCCTTACAAATTCAACGAATGGTGGTGTTATTGTTTAGAATAGGTCAGAATCCTCATTGGTGATGAAATTCAAAGCTAGACAACATGAGGATTCTATCCTAGTGAAGCTGAAGGAAGCAGTCTAAAATCAGAAAGTGGAGGTTTTCTACCAAAGGGGAGATGGTGTACTCCAATATCAAGGCCGATTGTATGTTCCAGCTGTAGATGACTTGAGAGAGTGGATGTCGAGCGAGGCTTATGGCTCTCGGTAGTCTATCCATCTAGGTGGCACCAAGATGTACTGTGACCTATAGGAAGTCTATGGGTGAAATATCATGAAAAAGGACATAGCGGAGTTTCTGGCTACGTGTTTGAATTACCAACAGGTGAAAGTCGAGCATCAGAGACCCGGAGGTATGCTTTAGGATATTAGAATTCCTACTTGGAAGTGGGAAGAGATCAATATGGACTTCATCACAAGCTTTCCTCATGCACGCCGATAGTATGAGTTTGTGCGGGTGATTGTGGACAGGTTGACCAAATCAGCCCATTTCCTACCGGTTAAAACTACCAATTAAGCTAAGGATTATTGTAGATTGTACATTTGGGAGTCGGTTCGGTTGCATGGAGTTCCATTTTCCATCATTGCAGATAGGGTTACTCAGTTCACCTCTTAGTTTTGGAGGTCATTTCAAAGAGGCGTTGGTACTCACTTAGCACAACTTTTCACCCTCAGATAGATAGTCAGGCTGAGTGGACCACTCAAACTCTTGAGGACATATTGAGAGTGTGTGTGATTGATTTCACGGGTAGTTGGGATGATCACTTGCCTCTCACTGAGTTTGCCTACAATAGCAATTACCACTCCAACATTCAGATGGCTCCGTTTGAGGCTCATTATCGGTGAAGGTGTAGTTCACCTATTGGATGGTTTGAGGTAGGTGAGGATACATTGATAGGGCCAGATTCAGTTCATCAGGTCATGTAGAAAGTTCATCTTATTAGAGAAACGCTGAAAACAACTTAGAGTCATCAGAAATCTTATACATAAGTTAGGAGGAGAGATCTTTTAAATTCAATGATTGGGTGTTTCTGAAGGTGTCTCCCATGAAGGGAGTTGTGAGGTTTGGTAAGAAAGGGAAGCTTATTCCCCGATAAGTTGGTCCTTATAGGATATTTAGGCGAGTCGAAAAGGTGGCATATGAGTTGTAGCTACCAACCTAGTTAGCTTCGGTGCATCCAGTTTTCCATGTGTCCTTGTTGAAAAAGTGCATGGCGACCCAACCTTAATTGTTCCAGTAGAAAACATAGGGAGGAAGGATAGCCTTACCTATGAGGAGATTTCGATTGAGATCCTTGATCATCAGGTTCGGAAGTTGAGGAACAAGGAAGTAGCTTCAATGAAGGTGTTTTGGAGAAATTAGATTGTTGAGGGAGCTACATGGGAAACCAAAGCAGATATAATGGCTAAATACCCACATCTTTTCCCTTCTGGCTTAGTTCCAGCATGAGGTACCGATTTTTGCTTTAGTACTTTATTCAATTTCATGTCAAGATCACGTCTCTAAGTTTATTTTATGTCATAGCATGCATGTATGTTTCATGGATTCAATTCAGTCATGTATATCAGTCCAAAGTCAATCACTCCGTCAGTTTTCAGCTACAGTTGTTCGGTTTTGGGAATGCAGTTCCTTCCCCAACCTTCCATTATGGTCAATCTACATTCAAGAATGAATATTCCCAAGGGGGAGATAATGTAACACCCCAAAAGTCCCTAAGATCAGACCTAAGGGTTGAAATGAAGATGATAGGAAAATCTGCACCAGGTCACAGAACGAGTCATTAAGTGACTCATTTTGTGACCCGACGGGTCGTTAAGTGACCCGTTGTGTGTGCATGAGTTGGTAAAATATTGGATTTCCAAGAGACATAACGTGGTGAGGGACGAGTCATGGTGCCACTTCACGACTCTCAAAGGGATTCTAGGAAGGGTAAAAGGATGGAAAATTCCAGTAGTGGAAACGAGGGAAGACCACGAGTCATCTAGTAACCTAATGACTCGTTAGGTCAGTCGTGGTGACTGGTAGTGGGATTTTTCCAGTCGGTTCATTAAGGGTGTCTTCATAATTTCCTAGTTCCTAACTCCTAAAATATGTCATTTTAGGCATCCTAAAGAGTGTAATAAGGATTTTATTCATCCTAAGCTCTCATTCTACTCCTAACACTCTCATTAGAAGATCAAATCCTTTGCCAAGATCAAGCTAGGGTTCCTTATCAAATTCTTCCCCAATCTTCTTGGGTGTTAAAGGAAAGCTCAGAAATCAAGTTACTCGGGTATGTAGGGCCATGAATCGGGGATTTCTTCCACCCTCATACCTAAATTTCTCCTCTAATCCATGGATTCACATCTATAATCAAGTGTATTTAAATTCTAGGGTCTTAACCCAATTCTATGTAAATATCCATGTTATGTCCATGGGTCCAATCCCCTCATGTTTCTCCAAAAAAATTTAGACTAAACGGGTAGATTTTACACTTAATTAGTTATAAATTAATGTTTTCAAGTTTGATGAAAATTATTCCCTACTATGCATGATATATGAACTTAAGCTTATTAGTCTATAATATCAAGCATGATGAGTTATCTAGTAAGCATGAATGTTTATGAATTCTTAACTTATGATTCCATGATCTAGAATTATGAAGTCCATTTCAAGTATGCTTATTATGATTTTAGCTAAGGCTTAACAGATTAGTTTATGAAATGTTTCGGAGTCAAGACTCCTAATATTTAGATTTAAACTATATTTTGAGAATATGATTATATGAGCAATATGCATGTTTTGGGAGTAGTGTCTAGCACCAAGAAGGCCAGGGATTCCGAGGACCCCGGTCTCTGAAATATGCGCCACCATAGGTTATATTCTTATTGGGACCTCTCAAGAGAGTGTTTCCCCCTCCCGAGGGAACACCCATGATATCACACCTTATTTGTTCTTTTTCTTTGCAAGGCTTAGGATGACTCTCCTCCACGTGGGCAAGAGGTGAGATCATCATGCGCTCATACATGATAGTTGTCAGTTATGATGAGTCTCCCATTGTTCCTCATGACTTCTGTTACTCATGTTCAGGACTCATGATATTATGTTTTATAGTGTATTTGACCCATTAATCAGTTTATGAGTTTTCACTTACGATTTCAAGCATGATAAGTTATATGATTTCTATTTCTAAACCTTGGATCATTATGTTCCTCTTTTGAGAAATAGCTTATGATTATGTACATCTTAGATATATGGCCTTTAGCGTATGTCTCTTACTCTCATAATCTATTTTGATTTATATTCATGATTTCAACTAACGTTTTACTAGAATGTTTTACTTATCTTACATACTCATTACATTCAAAGTATTGACCGCATACTTTTATGATATATCATCTCATGATATAGGTTCAGGTGATCTAGCTCAATCTCATCGATAGCTCGCTCCTGATCAATTAAGTCCTATTCCTGCTTGGGTGAGTCCTTATTCTCCGAGGTCATTATCAATTTTAGGTTTTCATCATTACTTTCAATTTTAGACCTAGTTAGCTAGTTAGGGGTGTTGTCCCATCAGCTCGTCGTAGTAATAGAGGCTTTTCAGACATAGACTTAGCATCTTTAGCTTTGTGACTCAGCGTTGTGATATTACCACTTTTATTTATGATTTATGATATTTAGACTTCGACATATCCTTGCTTATGTTAATTTCCACTTGATTATGTTCTTAAGTAATGCTATATATGTACCATGGGTTAGCTTGGAGCTATTCATGGTTCTAGGTCTCGTGTCTCGGCCAAGGGTCCCAGCTCGGGTCATGACAGAAAATTGAGGAGATATTGGCTAGGGTGTTGAAAAAAAGTAGAGTCCACCGATAGTGGAGTGAAGGAATTTAAAGGGAAGGTGTCTAACCTTTCCCATATTGTGAGCTCTCATTCGGCCTCCATCAAGCATTTATAGGCTCAAATGACTCATCTCTCAACCCAAATGTACCCTCAGATGAAAGGAACCCTTTCGAGTGACACTATGCCAAATCTGAAGAAGGATAATCATTGCATGGTTATTGTAATTAGGAGTGAAAAAGTTGTAGCTGATGCTTGGTGTTAAGACCAAGAAAGTTGTTGATCCTAAAGCAAGTGATGAAGTGGGTAATAAGGTGCCAAGAGCACCAATTTGTGTTGACAATAAGGAAGAACACGAGGAGGAAGGAGTGGATGCTTCTCCTGAGAATGTTGTTGTTGATAAAAGGGGTAAGGAGATCCTTAACACAAAAGGCCAAGAGCCTAGAATTCCACCCCTTTCCCTCAGCGGTTAGCTAAAAAGAAGGAGGACAACCAATTTCAAAAATTCATTGACACATTTAGTAAGTTGTCCATACATATACCGCTTGTGGATGCATTGCCCCAAATTCCTGGCTATGCGAAATTCATAAAGGAGCTGTTGAAAAAGAAGAAGATAGTGGATGCAGGTACAGTGGAGGTGTCGCACCATTGTAATGCCGTGATGGCCAGCAATCTTGCTCCTAAGAGAGAGGACCCAGGAGCATTCACCATGCCATGCACTAATGAAGTGTGCATGTTTAACAAAGCCTATGTGATCTTGGAGCGAGCATCAACCTAACGCCTCTTGTGATTTTCAAAAAGTTAGGTTTAGGGAGTCCCAAGCCTACAACAATGAGGCTGTTAATGGTTGATCACTTTATAAAGTGCCCTATAGGAGTGCTTGAAGATGTGTTGGTCCGAGTTGATAAATTTATTGTTCCAGCCGACTTTGATGTGATGGATTGCAATATGGATGTTGAGGTGCCCATAATCTTGGGGCGACCACTGTTGGCTACAGTGAGAGCATTAGTTGATATAGAGTTGGGGGAGTTGAAGTTTAGAGTTGGTGGCGAGGAAGTCACATTTAATGTTTGCCAACCATTGCAACCCCCTAATGAGTGTAAGGTGATTGAGGTTCTTGAGGAAGAAGATGAGTAAGGAAATAAATATAATAAGAGAGTTGTTGCGGAGAACGACTCTCCAGATGATTGATGAGAGGGTGATAACCCCGTCGTGCCGTGACGTGAAATAACGTGCTTCTTGGGAGGCAACCGAATTGCTTTTGAATTCTGTTGCATTTGATGTTCTTATGGTTTTTGTTTTGTAGGATAGATTTGAGTGACAACAAAGTGAAATAAAAACAGGGTATGAGCTACAAGAGTCTTGCGAAATGCAGGTACCAAAGTGCAAGACGCAGTTTAGAGGCAGAAGGGAACTAGAGGCTGAGAAAAATGAGGGTTTTTGTGCCTCACCTGAAAAATGCAGGTGTCAACCCGCGGAGCGCAAGTTCGGTGTATAACCAAACCAAAATACATGGCAAAAATTGGAAAAAGAGGAGGTAATCTATGATGCACATGCAGAACATAGGTGCAAACCCGCGAAACATAGGTTTGGCGTAGGTCAGAGACAGTGAACTGGGTAGGGGTGAAGAAACCTACACTTGGAACTGTGGTTTTCAGGTGTCAACCTGCGAACACAGGTCCAGCACAGGTGTAGGTATGAGGTGAATTTAAAATTGTTGACTGACCCATTAACCGAACTCCACCCATGGCCAACTTAAGTCTTTTAAACTCCTTCCCCACTTCCTAAAACCCCCATTTTCTTCACTATTTTTCTTTCCCATAACCCCTCAACCAACTACTTCAACTTTCCCCAATTAAACTTATTTACTCCCACCTTTAAACCCAGCAATCCATTCATCTTCCCTCCATCTATAAATTCCATCCACCTTTACCATTTTTTTCCATTACTCACAACTCTCTCTCACTAAATACAAGAAAGAAAAAGCTTTGGGTTAGCCATTGAGAAGAAAAAATTTCAAGTTTTACATTTCATTTATCTTCTCACCCATTTGGTTTGTGTTGCTTTTCATCTCTATTCCTTGAAATTAATGATGATTCTATTACACTAGAAAGCATGCTAGTATTTCGATTCTTCTTAACCCATCTTTCTCCCATTCCCCGTTAAGCATCTTCTTGCTCATGGGAGAATTACTTATTGTGGGTATTTTGAGAAGTCCAAAATACCCAAAAAAATTATGTGGGTAGAGATTCTTGCTTATAATTCTAGATCTTTTTCATGTGCTCTTATGTCTTGAAATATTAGTTGGTGGTGAAATCTAAGTAACCCATGTGCTTGGAATGTACGATTTTTTCCAATTATAGATAGGGTGATGTCTTTCTTAAGGGAAAATCATCATTCTTTATTTTGTGCTTTATGATGGATGAAAAAGTGATATTATGACTGAGTTGGGGGAATTGTGAATTTGATTTGATAAATTTGGGTTGGTCTGGGAACTTGATGTTTCCCGATGATAGACGGGGTGAATTCCATCTTAAGGGAAGACGTTGAGTGGTCCCAATGGTCTTGATGGTAGTCTAAATGATTGTTAGATCTTTCAGGGAAGTCTGAGTACCCATGACATGTGATATGCTCATACTTGTACGAACATGGGAGCTGTAGAGCATGAAAAATCATGGTAGTCACTGCCGTGAAACTGTGTTTTGTAAAGGCCTATCTGCAAAATGCAGGTGGTAGCGTAGGAATGAGGTTGAGCTTTATGTTCACTATATGCTTCTGTTCCATACCTTCGAACTGCCGGTCTCCACCTACAATTCGTAGGTGCAACGTAGGTCACTACTGAAATCTACTGAAGTTCTATCGCAGGCCTGCGACACACCTATGAACTACGGGTCTCCACCTGTGAACCACACGTGTAGCGTAGGTTTTGCCAGTCATTTATATTGGCATTTCATTTAGTTTGGCATCCAATATTCTTATATTTGTTTCTTAACATAGCATAGTTATTTCCTTTTGCTTTCCATATATAAAAACACAAAAAGAGTTTCTTTGTTTGTGAAACTAACATTATCTTGCAGGACTATGACTTCTTCTAGGCAACAAGAAAAAGGGAAGGCCCCTTCCTCATTCAAAAGCAAAGGGAAGGGCAAGGCTAAGGCAACCCCAGCCCCTGCTAATAGTAGAGATACTATCATCCTCTTTGTGCCTAACATGAAAGAGTACTACCTCACACACAAAAATAGGCCAACCACTTCAAAAAAGCGCTTTGATTTGGCAGGACTCGGGGACAACTTCCCCAACATCAATGCACAATTCAATGAGAGGAATTGGTACGCTTCCACATAAAGTCTACCAAATTACTTCCTGAATTTGGTGTAAGAATTCTATGCCTCATATCAAGTGAGGCAAGACTCCATGAAGTACAAAGGGAAGGTAGATCAGCTCCCTCGCCTCCCATCAGTCATGGTCTGCAAGTGGAGGTGGACATCACTCTGAATGCCATTAGTATTATTTATTGGGAGGACGAAATTGACTCTGGAACCGAGTTTGCGGCAAGAGTGGCCGACAAGGAGAATCAATTTGGCTGGGTGGCTCGCATCATTACCAATTCTCACCTAGTTTGGGCCATCATGGGGAGGTGAAATTGCAAGGCAAAACCTCAAATTCGAGGCCAAACTATGGCTAGAGTTTGTGTGTTGATGTATCATGCCTCAAGAACGATCAGCAGGTACACTTTGAGGCTACCGTACTAATTGCTTGCATCATGTCTGGGGTGACAATAAACTTTGGGGAAGTGGTCTCCACCCAAATGAAGAGAAAAGCTCAACATCAAGGCCACTCCATGCCCCACCCTATGCTCATCATCCAATTATACGAGTGAGCAAGGTTCCCTTTATTTCCAGATGAAAAGCCTAGCTCCGCGGTGTGGTTAGCATTGATAAGAAGAGGGATGTGGATGCTCCAAAAAGTAAGAGAATGAGGCTACAAACTTGGGATGCACCCGGGGTGTCAACCTTTCATGCCATAGATGAGACCTCTATGGCTCTCGACCTCAATGAGTCGAACCCCGAGATGTCGGGGCATGTTTTCAGAGAGGCACCACTCTGAGGACTCATCTCCTCCTTCATCCTCTATACCAAGTGGGATCCAAAAGCTAGCAGAAATGACACATTCGCATGAAAATCAACTTCATAGGTTAGCTCAAGATCTGCCAGCCCTTATACAAAGATCGGTGAATAAGGCAATGAAGGATGTGTTTGAGAGCCTGAATAAGTTGTGCTCCTAATTGGATATGGTTGAGGGAGAGGTCTCATATCTTCGAGATAATGTGAGAGAGCTACAAATAGGGCACCCATGACCAACCCCAACATGTGCTTCCTTGAAGAGGCCATGGTTGCCCCACCTACAGTATGAGGACCCATTGATGACCTTTTTGCGGTCTTAGATTTGGAAGATGAGGCTGAGCATGGAGGTAATGATAGTGACAATGAAGAGGTTGATAATGATGCCAAATAGTAGCCAATTCAGGGAGTTCTTACCCATCCTTGTTTTTACTTCATACATTGGGGACAATGTAAATTCTTAGTTGGGGGTGGGGTGTGCTCTTTTCTTGGTTAGCTATTGTATCTTATTGCCCTTTTGGGGCTCGATTTATTATTTTGTGATGTTTTTTATTTTCCTAGTTGAATGAAAGCCTTTGTCGAGTTTGTGTAAAAATGAAAATCTTGTGTTGACAATGTAAGTTGCCATTGATGGGTCTGTTTTAATTTTCCAAGTATTTCATGACCCGTGTTTTATAATCGTGTTTGTTCATAGTAGATAGCAAACAAACTCCTTCAGTTTTTTTTATACTACGGTTCTTTTCCAAGGAGCAAAAATTTTCTTTCTTGTCTTTTTGATTGTCGAAATAGGTGGTATTCCCCTATGATAGATTGAGAGGCAATTTTCTTAAGGAAAAATGCCAAGTATAGTGTCTTTTTGAGTCTTTTGTTGCACTTGTTTTAAGAGGTACCACCAATTTTTTTTATTGGTATTGCAAATGAGTTTTGACAAAAAAAGGGTGCTTGACATTGCAATTGAGCACTCTCTTGTCATGGTTTACACATTCCTTGATTGGATTTTTGATTCACAAGCTAGTTTGTCTAAAGTCATACTCTTGATGTGATATTGAAAATTTGCAAACTCCTTGGATTGTGATGCCTTGTGTGGTGAGGTCTTTAACTTAATTCTTGTGTGTACACAATTATCTAGAACTTTCCCTAAGTGTGACTCAAGGTGAAATTCTAGATGTGGCTGCACTTAGAACATGATCTTAGAATTTCTTTGAAAATTCACTTTTCCAAAATGACCTCCTTGAACATCAATCTTTGCTAGCCAATGCTTGATCTTTTGACCCCCTTTTTTGAAAACCGCATCACAAGCCTATTACCCTTTTGTAGTACCTTTCTCGGCACCCGTCCTCCCTATTTTCCAGTGGTGAAATAATGAAAAATGGGGCTTGATGCTGAATAGTTGGGAAAGATAAGAAAATGGCTTGACATGACGCAAAAGCCTATGTTTGGGGAAAATGGGGGAGGGGGAAGATGTGAGATTCAATGTGAGGTAATACCAAATTGTGAATGAAATGAATGAAAAGGTTGGTTAAAACCTTCTATCATTAGAAGAAAAAGAATAGTTGAAATGTTCTATCTCTTGCTTACATGAGGCTAATTATGGAATTGAAGGTGTTATAAGGGTGGTTCTTGATGAAAAATGAAGATGATGAGCAAATAGAGATAAGGTGGAGTGATCACAATAATAAAGAGGGATTTTGAATAAGTTCACAAAAAGCTTTAGGGAGGTTCTAGTCACTAAAACTAAAAATTTATCCTACCCTTACCCCGAGCCTTCATTATGACCCTCAAGACCTTAGTGATTCTGAGTGTAGCAACTCTACATTAGTGGCGAGTTACATGAAGGGCAATGGGTCAATTTGGATGCACTTGAATTTCTTTGTAAGGGTGAGCGCATTTTCTTTACTCTATAATCCCTATGTGTGTGAAATACATGAAACTGAATGGGATTCTCTCTTTGTGTTAGTGGAATCACTTCCTTGGAGTATATGCTAAAGTGTGTTTACAATTGAGAAGTGTGAATGAGACAAGTGTGCTATGAACTTGAAGGCAAACCGTGAATGTGGATTGCCAATAACTTGAGATGATATTTGATCTTGTTTTAATTAGCTATGCCCCTTGTTTTGAGTGAAAGGAATATTTGTGAAATATGCCAATTGTTTGTGGTTACCTCTTGAAGTATGTGGAACATGTTTGATTCTTTTCTTTTTATCGAGTCGGTGTGCAATTTTGGAGTTGTCCTAAGTTCTAGTCGTCCTTTGTGTGCAAATCTTGTGTCATGATGTGCTTAATTCAATTTCTTAGTTTTGAGGAAATACCTTGCTTGAGCACAAGCAATGGTTCAAGTTTGGAGGTTTGATGAGTTGATAATTTACCAACTCATTAGACTTTTAAGCATGAGCTTTTGATTTATTTTTAATTCAATTAGGAGGGTTTTATGCCTTTTCTCTTTCATTTTGCAGGTCTTGAACATATACAAAGATAGCAAAGGAATTGAGCAAAAAAAGCAAAGTTTCGGGAAGCAGAAGACCTGCATGCCACACTTTGGCACCTGTGAAATGAAGGTGCCACGTAGATGAGCACTGGACTGAAGATGAAGAAGGTCTATGAGGTGCAGGTTGGCACCTGTGAAGCGCAGGTGAGACCCAGAAGAGCTCCAAGTTGATCTAATTAAACCTGCAGATGACCTACGGCTGCAGATGGACACCTGCGAAATGCAGGTGCTGCGCAAGTGACCTCCATGCTGACAATGGTAAAAATGTCCAATTCTATCACAAAGGTACTTTGGATGCTTCTAAAGGTAAAAAAGAGAATCCGTGCACAAGGGAAGGAGCATAATTTCCCTAATTTGTACATACCCTTGAAAGTAGAATAGTAGAACTTTTTTAGAAGAAGAATA
>JACEIK010005622.1:2381-19363 GCA_018107945.1 Datura stramonium
TAGCCAGGCACCAGATGTGCCTCGGCCCACCAGTTAGTAGTCCAGGTCCTTCTAGGGCACCAGGTGCCAGTCATACCCCCCAAGGCGGGGCGTGACAAAGGGCCTTGCCCAAAACTTTATCATGCTTGGATCTACTGAATTCATTTTGAAAGAAATATCACAATCATGGCTAGCTTTAGAAACATGTTTTTCATCATCAAATCTCATCATCATCATACATTCATCATCATCCTCTTCTTTGATGAACTTCTCATCCATGGGAATTTAATTTCATAAATTAGAAAATACAATTTTGATTGAAAATAATTTTAAATCTGCTTAAACTTCACAATTCATCAATAGAAGCATAATCTAATCGTACCCATGTATAGAAATCGAAGAATTATGCAATTGGGTAAAAACCCCATAACTTGATCATAAGAATTTCTCATACTTAGATAGAGATTGGGTATGGATATGGAAGGAAACACCCACTCATAACCCTACATACCTGGAAAGGATTGATTCCACCAAATCTTTGGTTACCCAAGAGGAAATTGGATAGAAACCTTGAATACTAGACTTGAATCACCTCTTCAACCTCTCAAGCTTGCATGCATGTAATGAATGACTTAGAATAGGTTTTCCCCTCTTAAAACCCACTAAAACGAGCCTTGAATGACGTAGTATAGGCCTCTAGGACTTAGGAATTACAGAAAAGACCTTACTAAAATCGCAGAAAATAGTTGTTAGGTGGTCCTAACGGACGACCTGACGACTCGTCACTTGAGCCAATGACTCTTCTGGTTGCTCGTCGAGTACACTGTCTAGCTTGAAATCCTGGGCTCGTAATGACTGACAAAATGACTCGTTAGGGGTGACCACGACTCGTGGTCACCAATCGTCAAGTGCATTGCCTTAACTTCATCACTTCATACTCATATCACCCCACGACTGACACCATGACTCGTTACCACACCCAACGAGTTGGGGTAAGCTTCTGTTAAGTGAACTATCTTGCCTTCTTCTATTTTCCTTCTCCCTTACCCCACGACTGACCTAACGACTCATGGTGTCTGACCAGGAGTCGTTCCCACGCCCGTGGGGACCCCTTTTCCTCCAAACTTCCCAACTCTTTCCTGGCCTCCCCAGGAGTCACCTAATGACTTGTGGGCTATCCTCACGAGTCATCCAATGACTCGTTCTGTGCCGGCAACACCAGCTTTTTTACATTTTTCCCATTTTGACTCCCGAGTCTGATCCTTGGGTTCCCGGGGTATTACAATACTTTCACTAAATCTACTTCTTTATTCCTAAACTTCTAAGACTGATGATCAAGAATCTCAATGGGTACCTCCTCATAGGTAAGGCTATCCTTCACACCTGTGCTCTCCACCGGAACAACCAAAGTTAGGTCACCAATGCACTTCTTTAACAACAATACACGGAAAACTGGATGCACCGAGGCTAACTCCACTGGTAGCTCCAACTAATAGGACACCTTGCCAACACGTCCCATAATCCTATAAGGGCCAATATATTGAGGACTAAGCTTCCCTTTCTTTCCGAAACTCATCACTCCTTTCATGGGAGAAACCTTCAAGAACACCCAATCATCAACTTCAAACTTGAGTTCTCTCCGCCTAACATCCGCATATGACTTTTGATGACTCTGAGATGTTTTCAGGCTTTCCCTTATAAGCTAAACTTTATCCATAGCCTCATGAACTGTATTTGGCCCTATCAACATAGCTTTGCCTACCTCAAACCAACCAATAGGATATCTATAGCTCTACCCATAAAGAGCCTCAAACGGAGCCATCTAAATTCTAGAATGGTAACTGTTGTGGTAAGAGAACTCAATGAGAGGTAAATGGTCATCCCAAATGCCTTTGAAGTCAATCGCACATGCTCTCAACATATCCTCAAGAGTTTGAATGGTCCACTCAGCTTGACCATCGATCTGCAGGTGAAAAGTTGTGTTAAGCTTGACCTGAGTACTAAGTCCTTTCTGAAATAATCTCCAAACCCGCGAGGTAAACTAAGTACCTCTATCTGAAATTATGGACAAGGTACTTCCATGAAACCAAACCAACTCTCGAATGTATAATATAGCATAGACCTCAGCTGAACTGATAGTTTTGACTAGTAAGAAATGAGCTGCTTTGTTTAAATTATCTACGACCACCCATATAGACTCATACTGTTGGCGAGTGCGAGGCAACCCTATGATAAAGTCCATATTAATCTCTTCCCTCTTCCAAGTGGGGATACTAATGTTTTATATCATACCTCCCGATCTTTGATGCTCAACTTTCACCTATTGATAATTCAGACACTTAGCGTCAAACTCTACTATGCCCCTCTTCATGCCATTCCACCAATAGACTTCCTGTAGGTAACTATACATCTTTGTGGCACCTGGATGTATAGAATGTTGGGAATCATAAGCCTCATACAACATCCATTCTCTCAAATCATCGACTTCGGAACACATAAATGACCCTAATATCGAAGTTCACTATCTCCCCCTTGGGAGAAGACCTCAACCTTCTGATTTTGAGCCACCTCTTTCAGCTTCACTAAGATAGGATCCTCATCTTACCTAGCCTTGAATCAGTCACCAAAGAAGATTCTGAACCATTTTGAATAATGACACCACTATTTGTCGAATCCACAAGGCGAACCCCTAATCCTGCAAGCCGACGCACATCCTTCACCAATTCTTTCCTTCCATATTCCATATGAGAAACACTCTCCACGAACAGTCTGCTAAGGGCATCCTCCACTGCATTAATACCCGGATGATAAAAGAAACTGATGTCAAAGTCCTTGCAGAGCTCTAACCATCTCCTTTGTTGCAAATTCAAGTCCATCTGGGCGAACACATAGTATAGGCTCTTGTGGTACGTAAACACATCCACATCCACTCTATACAAGTAATGTCTCCAAATCATCAATGCGAACACTACCGCTGCCAACTCTAGGTCTTGCGTAGGACAATTCTTCTCATGAGTCTTAAGTTTTCTAGAGGCATACACAATGACCTTACCATGTTGTATCAACGCACATTCAAGACCAACCCTAGAGGCCTCAAAATACACAAAGCATCCATCTGTGTCCTCGGGTAGGGTCAATATTAGGGTTGATGTGAGTCGAGTCTTTAACTCCTGAAAACTCTTCTCACAAGCCTCTGACCGCTGAAATTTGACTTTATTCTAGGTCAACTTAGTCAGCAATGATGCAATGGATGAAAATACTTCATCAAACCTTCTGTAATAGCCAGATAAACTCAATAAGCTCCTAATATCCGAAGTATTAACCGGCCTAGGCCAATTCTTCACTACTTCTATCTTCTGAGAGTCCACCTTCACACCCTCACATGACACCGCATGGCCCAAACATGCCATTGAGTTCAACCAAAACTCACACTTACTAAATTTGGTAAAGAGTTGTTGATCCTTGAGAGTCTGTAGCACTATCTTCAAACGAGCGGTAGGCTCCTCCTCGCTCTGAGAGTATATGAGAATGTCCTCTATGAAGATAATCAAGAACATATATAAATATGGCTTGAACACCCTATTCATCAAATTCATAAATGTTGTAAGAGCATTCTTCATTCCAAAAGACATAAATATAAACTCAGAGTGACCAAACCGAGTCTGAAAAACTATCTTCGGAATGTCACTCTCTCTAACTCTAAGCTGATGATATCCAAATTTGAGGTTTATCTTTAAGAAGCACTTAGCACCCTGAAGTTGGTCAAATAAGTCATCAATACTAGGAGGGGATACTTGTTCATGATTATGACATTGTTCAATTACCGATAGTCAATGCACATACAAAGAGACCCATACTTTTTTCGAACAAAGAGAATTGGTGCACCCCGCGGGGACTTTCTAGGCCTTATGAAGCCCTTATCTAAGATATCCTCCAACTGTTC
The DNA here is from genome assembly GCA_018107945.1 of Datura stramonium. Taxonomy (NCBI): domain Eukaryota; kingdom Viridiplantae; phylum Streptophyta; class Magnoliopsida; order Solanales; family Solanaceae; genus Datura; species Datura stramonium. Next base: position 6,304 of record JACEIK010005622.1, read on the forward strand.
TTTCAACACCTTTAGCTTAGCTGGAGCATTCTGTAAGGAGGAATAGATATAACTTGTGTATATGGAAGAAGGTCAATACCAAAGTCAATCTCCCGCTTGGGAGGGACTCCTGGTAGATCATCTGGGAGAACCTATGGATACTAGGATACAACAGGGACAGAATGAAGAGTGGGGGTCTCGGATGTAGCATCCTTAACCCGAACTATATGGTACATGAAACCCTTGGAAATTATCTTTCTATCCTTAAGGTAGGAAATAAAGTGACCTACAAGCATAGTTGAACTACCCTTACATTCTAGGACTGGCTCACCCGGAAATCAAAACTCTATCATTTTGGGTTCTACAATTCACTGAGACATAACATGCAAGAAACCAATCCATACCAAAGATAACATCAAATCAGTCATGTCTAACTCTACTAAATCGGCTGCGGTGACTTTTTGAAGTACTGTGTCAGAGAAATTTTTGTATACTCGTCGAGCTGTAACTAACTCACTAACTGGAGTAGAGACTGAGAAGGGTTCTGATAGGACTTCGAGACTGACTCCAAAACTAATAGTAACATAAGACATCACAAAAATAAAGTATCCCTGGATCTAACAATGCATACACATCAAGATGAAATAGTTGCAACATACTAGTGACCACATCTGGAAAGGCCTCCTGTTACTGACGATATGAGAGGGCATAAATCTGTTCTGACACTGATCACCACCTACACTAGTGGATGCACCCTACTGAGCTAAGCATGCTGGTGGAACTTTTGAACTGGTGTCTAGGTCATGCCTCTACTATGGCCCTGTCTGGCTAAAGGGTAGTCTATGAGCAGATGTCTGGGCTTTCCCGTACCCAAAATACGCACCTAACCCCACTAGGCACACTTTGAGGTGCTTCCTACCACACATGCCGCAAACTGGCACGCTGGGCTCTCCTGACTAGCTCCCCTATCCTATGGAGCCTGATGTCCTTCCCTTCTGAATACATATGAACCATATAGACTCAACACTAACAAAGCTGAAATTTTATATATCATTTGATAAGCCTCTAGCATGTCGAAGAGCTGATGGGACAACACGCCTAACTAGCTCGCTAAAGTCTGAAACTAAAAATAACATGACTCAACACTAATTGTATTTCCTCAAAGGATGAGGACTTACAAACAAGGAATACAGAACTATGCTACGGGGACTGGCTAATGACAAAACCAAGTCTGATCATCTGAACCTATATCATGAAATGATACTGCATGGGTTATGCGGTCAGTACTTGAAATGTACTGGTACACAAGATATGTAAAAAATTGTTGATTAAGTATAAACTGAAATCATGGATATAATCATAAATTATAAGATCATGAGAGTAAGGACTGCATGCTGATACCTAAAATCATGTATAGCCATAAATTNTGTATAGCCATAAATTGTATTTCATATCTTAATAGAATGACCCAAAGGTGAAAATAGAATCATATGGTTTTCCATATCTGAAATCATAGGTAAAAGCTTACAAACCGATCATTGGGTCAAACCTTCTAAAAACATAATATCATAAGTCATAAATATGCATAACTAAAATCATGAGGAATAATAGGAGAATTGTCTTAACCGACAACAACTATGTATGAGCACATGATTATCCTACATCTTGCCCACGTGAAGAATGGCCATCCTAAGCCTTTCTAGGGCGAAGGATGAGTAAGGTGTGATATTGTCATGACCCAAACATAAGCCCGGATAGAGACACGAGACAAGGAACCCCTAGAGGCTCCAAGTCGAGCCATGGCATGAACATAGTAGCTGAGAACATACAACAAGAGGAAACTAAAATAATAAAACATGCTTAAGTGGAAGTCTGCATACATATTAATATTAAAATAGAATCAACACTAACAGGTTGATTTTCTATGTATTGTCTGAAAATCCTCTAACATAACTAATGAGCTGATGGGACAGCATCCCTAACTAGCTCGAAAAAAGTTTGGAACTGAAATAACATAACTATGAATAATTGAAGGTTCTTGAAGGATGAGACTGATCCCTTGGAACTATATCCTGAAATGATACAGCATAGAGTATGCGGTGACTACTTGGAATGTACTGAGTATGCAAGCTAAGTAAAAACGGACAACAAAAAAAGTACATAATAGTTATATTGCGCCTAAGCGCACGCGCAAGCTCACACGGTTGTACAAGTAATACAGTGGCCCTTATTAAGAGTCGAATGTCGAACCCATAGGGATTGGACCAATTTAGCGAACTATCAAGTTCAAGTATTAAAATTTAATATTCACAAGTGTTGATTATAGAAATTTCGTAAAATTCTAATTAAGTCTAGGGGTGATCACAAAATACTCGAGAAACAATAATGGAAGCAACTAGAGTTAAGGCCTAATAATCATGTAGTGCTTATAATTCTTAAGAGTTTGATTATGAAAACTTTAGTTGTGGTCTTACATAATTAAAATGTGATGTTCGTGGTCTTCCGAGCCTCTAAACACGACAAAATAGTCTCATACCTACGCCATTGAGCGGGGATGTGACGTCCTAATTCATGAGCAATTTAGCTACGTGGATATGATTTACGGAGCTTGTGCCCTCGATTATGGACTTTTGTACCTCTAATCATTAACCTGGACTTAGCTTCACAACTAATTCTACGAGTGGTGATGTAGTAATTCTAAGCAGGTGTCTAGCTCATCCCATTTTAATAACCAACCAAGGCAAATTAGGTATAATTTCTATCCTAATCATGAATCCTATTGTAAAGGTAAGAACTTGCTCCCTACATTCTCATGTTCTAGCCTAGGGTTACTCTTTCGAGCCTTTACCTAAGTTTAGCGCGTTTGTTTTCATTGTGATCAAGCATAAAAATATTAATAATAAAGAATGTAAGACAAAACAACAACTAAAACTCAAACCAACAAAGGATTCATGCAATTACAATCATATTATGTAGCCTCAACCCTAGATGAAGGGTTTTAGCAACTCATGCTCATAAAAATACTCAAAAACATGATTAGAGTAATGTACATACAAGAATAATTAAAAGAGAAGGCAAACCAATGAACCCTAGGTAGAGTTCTTCACTTCTCCCTTCGCTCCTTTACGGTTTCCCAAAGATATTTCGTGATAAATGAATTTAGGAGCTAAGGTTTTAATTTATACTAAATGAAAAATATCACTTTTTGGCCAGCCATAGACTGCCTCCGTGTCACGGAGATGGTCGCACCAATTTACCTCCGTGACATAGAGAAAACGGCAGCAACACTGGTTTGGCACTGGCATGGGCAGGCTGTGTGCATTTCCTACCGTGGCACGCTGCTCATCGCGGGGCTTCTTGGCCGTGGCACGAGCCTGTCACGCGGCTTCACTGGAATGGCATGCGCCTGGTGCGTAATGATGCTTGTCGTGACACGCTGCTGGATGCGCAGCTTCCTTTCCATGGCATGCTGCTCAGTGCGCTGCCCGTGCTATGTGGCACGCTATGTGGCTCGGCATGTGCATACCCTAGTGCGACATCGTGCGACTCTTTTACAATTAGTTCCGAGTTTCCTCCTTAGGCTTTAACAATCATATTTAGTCTCTCCTAAGGATTTTACACCTATAAAACAATGACTAATCATGTTGGTTAGTTTTTGCACATAAATATTAAAAATCACATGAGAATATAATTAATTAAATTGACAAACTTGACTAAAGTAAGTCATAAAATAGCACTTGGGCACGTAATTATGCCCAAGGTCATTACCCCACACTTAAAGCCTTTTTCTTCCTCGAACAACTCTTTTACATCTCAAGCACATGAAGACTCACACATAGCTAATTGAAGCAAAACAATTCAAGTTAAGGCTACAACGACTATTTTAGCTGGCAAGTTAAAAATAGAACATGCAAGAACTAACCATTAAAATCAAATATAACTACGTAAAGACTTCCTAGACTCAAGAATTGACTCTTAATCCCAACAAACTCATGCAAATTAACCAATCAAGAACTCCGACATGAATTTTATCCTTCATCAAACATGTGTCCTCACACAAGAGAGTTACCCATTTTCGCTCATATGATTTCAAATTATAACATGCATGGGTATATGAATAAGAAATACTCTCACTCTCAAAAAGAGTTCACATGCAACATGTATTGACCCATAAGATTGCCTTTAGTGTTTTACACCACTAATTTAGGAATGTTCGGAAGTAAGATCAAATAGGACTTAGTGGGTTGTAATGTAAGCTAAGGGCGGGTAGGTACTATTATGGCCAGTAATAGTGACTATCTTCTCTAAGCGCGTTTAATACATCACACTCTCCTTGAGAATCTCCATCCTCTTACTTCACCTTTATTATTTTCTCTCCTATTTTCCTCTTTTGTTTCTCCATTGCATTCAGCATAATTAAGCTGTTGGTAAGGAGTACTTAAGCAATTTTCTTTAATTTTCTTTTTGAATCTTTTCTTCTTTTACTCCTTACTAACTCTTATTCATTTTTAAACAATTTCACCTCTAATCTTTTCTTTAACTCCCACTCTTCACTCCTTCACTTCTTTTGCATGTTTCACATAAGCGCTTAGGAGTTTTGGATCAAATTCAAGGCTATTGAAAATAAGAGATTAAGCTCATTTTGTGGTTAGCAATAAATAGGCTAAAGACTCAATGGGGATAACTAGGATCAGACATTCAAGGTAGGTAAAGCAAGAGATAAAAGTTAGGCTCCTTCAAATAAATGCCTAAATCATCTCCTACACTCGGCATCCCTCATTTCTCTTTGTATACACACCAGAAAAGTTCTAGACACTACACAATAGTATGGAATATTCAGAAACCTTACACTCACAGCACATGCTCAATTCAAGACAAATTCAACATACTCTTAACTCAGTCAATCATAAGAATGCAAAGTTCAACTTTACACACATCGAGTCGCATTCAAGAGCCTAGGTGTCTCAAAAAGTTGTACAACTGCTAACATGCTTCAATATTTACAACACTTGCATTTACAATCATGTATAGCACATAACAAGATCATACCATCAATCAGCTAAGGGTTCAAAAATACAAACCTATTGACTAATTTCCCTCAATATGGTTGCCATCCATCCATCATCGAGAAAAGTCCCTAACTATGACTAAAACAATCATGTACAAACAAAGAACAATTTTATTCATCGGTTCAAAATGCCCCCGTCGAAAAAGAACCGAAAAAAAAACCAATGGGTGAGTGAACCATGCTCAACTTAACTTTTTCATCCAACAATACCATACAAAGCACTAATTCCACCCAAATTCATTAAGAAAAAAATTTTGAAATTTCCCTCACCCCACACTTCAAATTTCTATGTCCCCAAAGCATCAACTTAAAATACAAAAAGGGTGAGAAATACTCCCTGAGGCCTCTAGGCCTAGCTAACAACATGTTTTATTTATTTTTACACAAGTGGGTTATCGACCCCACACTCATCTTCGTTCATGCTCTTTATCTTCCTCTTCCACGGGTACTCAGAATTCCTATCAATCTGTGCTTAAATCACTATCAGAAACAACAAAAGGTGAAAATAAACAAAATTAAAACAATAGGAAAATAAAATTATACCTATGGTACCCTTGGGTTGCCTCCCAAGCAGCGCCTAATTTTACATCGTGGAATGACGTGGATTATCCTTTTGAGGACATCGTCAAACCAATGTTCCCTTTCAAGAACCATCTTCTTCTCTTTTTATTTTTTGAGGGAACAACCTCCACTCTGTCCCTCTCTTGTTCCAACTTCTTCTTTTCTTGAAGCCCTCCATCAGACTCGGGCTGAAATGTGATCATCTCTTGCGGCAGAAGAGCTATGGAATCTACCACCCCACACTTATCCTTTGACAACACACTGACCTTACAAAGATCTCGGTAGTGTATGGGTGGGTTGATTTCTTGGTAAACTCGGAAGATCTCTTCTTCATCATCAACCCACATTTTAAGGGTCCCTGTGCTTACATTTATAATTTCCCCTCCAGTGGCCAAGAATAGACGTCCCAAGATCAGAGATACCTTATCATCAACTTTAAAATCAAGTATGATGAAATCAGCGGGTATAATGAACTTACCCACTTTGATGAGAAGGTCCTCAATTATTCCCTCCGGTGCCACTTGAGACTAGTCTGCCAACTGCAGTATCACTCGCGTTGGTCTTGACTGACCCAACCCCATGGTGTTAAAAAAAGATAGGGGCATTAGATTTACTGCTGCCCCTAAGTCACATAGAGCTCTTATCATTTCAGCTTTACCAATTTGTATGAGGAGGGTAAAACTCCCTGGGTCTTTAAGCTTTTTGGGTATCTTGCTCATTACCCTGTAGCTGCACTCCTCAGTCAGTGCCCTAGTTTGGACATCCACCAATCTGACTTTGTTGGCCACCACATATTTCAAGTACTTAGCATACTTGGACATTCCCTGTAAAACATCAAGAAAAGGAAAATTTATGTGAACTTCTTTGAAAATATCAAAGAACTTTTTAAAGGATTCCTCCTCCTTTCTCTACTTGAGTCTTTGCAGGAATGGTGGTCGTGGTCCCTGTGCTGGCTGCAATGATGATTGTGCTTTTTATTGCACAACACTTTGATTATCACCCTTGTCAGTAGATGGTCCCTTTCTGTCCAGCTCCGGCTACACCTCATTTCTCTTTTCTTTCGGTGGTGCTCAGCCAATTGCCTGCCACTCCTCAAACTAATGGCATTGACCTGTCGGGGGTTTGTGTCTATTCACTAGGAAACCCTCCCTGAGGTTTGGTGTGCTGAGCAGCTACTAATTGACCCATCTGCTTCTCTAGATTGCGGGTGGCCAACTGCTGATTTTCAAATCTGATGTCATCCTCGCCTGATTCTCTGCCAATTAGGCCTGCGTAGCCATAATTTTCTACAATATCTCCTCAATGTTGCTACTACTTGACTAGTCACCATTCTGCCTATTCTGCTACTGATACTACTGTTGTTGAGGTTGCTGGTAACTTTGACTCTAATTTCCACCCTAGAAGAAATTTGGGTGGTTCTGCCAATTCTTGTTATAGGTGTTTCCATATGTATGATTATTTCTTTGAACATTCCCTACAAAATGCACCGATTCAGGATTTGCCCCGCAAGATTCTGCATTATGCCCATTGTTACAACAAATTTCACACCAACTCGGTGCCTACTGAATTGCATTCACTTGTCCCTGTTGTTGGTTCATACTCAATTTGTTGAACTGAGTCATCATCTAATGTTGAAAGGATGCTAGCTGTGCCTCCAAGGCATTGACACCATCCACCGCTATCAGCCCTGCTGCTCTCTTACCTGCCCTTCTCGATGATTCGCTGTTCCACTCTGGATTTTCCTGAGAAATCCAGTTCAACAAAGTGTACAACTCATCATAAGTCTTCTCTCCCATGCTTGCCCACCCGATGCAGAGTCTAATAAAATTTTGGTGTGTGGGTCTAGACTCTCCACAAAAGAATGGGCTAGCACTTCATTGGACTGCTGGTGATGGGGGCAATCTCTCAATAATGACTTGAATCTCTCTCAAGCCAAATACAAGTTCTCCTCCGGCCTCTGCTTAAAGATTAATATTTCACTCCTGAGTTTGGCAGTCTTGCCTGAAGGGTAGAATCTAATGAGGAACTTCTTTGCTAAGTCATCCCAAGAAGTAATGGAATTTGGTATCTCAGCTCTCAACCACCTTTGAGCCTCTCCCAAAAATGAAAATGAGAAGTGTGTGAGTCGGATATAATCAGTTGACACTACGGTGGGGATGAAAGTATCACTGATCTCCAAGAAGTTCTGTAAGTGCTGTTGTGGGTCCTCATGAGTCATCCCAGTGAACTGGCCACTCGAATGTAACAGTTGCACCATGTTGTATTTAAGCTCAAACTTCCCTTCGAGCTCTTGTGTACGGATACTGGAGGTCACATTCGTCGCTAGTGGGATTGCCACTTCGCAAACTAGTCAGGATGCCATTTGGTCAGGTATCAACTCTGCTTGCCTAACTGGTGGATGTTCTACCAATTGCTCTTGTAATCTTTTCAACTTTTGCTCTAGAGCTTCCCTCCTGAGCAAATGCAGTTAGCGTTCAGGTTCCAACAATGGTTCCACCAGCTCTCTATTCCTTGCCATCTCTACAAGGACAACCTGTGACCTGCAATGTAGCAAACTAAGACCAAGTTTTTCAACACTTAAGGATATTAAAAATCACACAAAAATAGAAAAATTCATTAAACTTCACAGTCCCTAGCAACGGCGCCAAAAACTTATTGCGCCCAAGCGCACGCAGTCGTACAAGTAATACAGTGGCCCTTTTTAAGAGCTGGATGTCGAACCCATAGGGACTGGACCAATTCAGCGAACTATCAAGTTCAAGTGTTAAAATTTAATCTTCACAAGTTTTGATTATAGAAATTTCATAAAATTCTAATTAAGTCTAGGGGTGATCACAAAATACTCGGGAAACAATAATAGAAGCAACTAGAGTTAAGGCCTAATAATCATGCAGTGCTTATAATTCTCAATGATTTGAGTATAAAAACTTCAGTTGTTGTCTCACATAATTAAAATGCGATGTTCATGGTCTTTCGAGCCTCTAAACACGACAAACTAGTCTCACACCAACATCGTTGAGCAGCGATGTGACGTCCTAATTCGTGAGCAATTTAACTACGTGGATGTGGTTTATGGAGCTTGTGCCCTCAATTATTGACTATCGTACCTCTAATAATTAACTTGTACTTAGCTTCACAACTACTTGTACGAGTGGTGATATGATAATTCTAAGTTGGTGTCTAGTTCATCCCGTTTAATGACCAAGCAAGAAAAATTAGGTATAATTTCTATCCTAATCGCAAATCCTATTGTAAAGGTAAGAACTTGCTCCCTACATTCTCATGTTTTAGCCTAGGGTTACTCTTTCGATCCTTTACCTAAGTTTAGCGCATTTGTTTTCATGGTGATCAAGCTTAAAAATATTAATAATAAATAATATAAGACAAAACAACAACTAAAACTCAAACCAACTAAGAATTCATGCGATTACAATCATATTACGTAGCCTCAACACTACAAACCCATCAGTACCCTCAGGTAGGGTCAACACTAGTGCTGAGGTGAGTCAACTCTTCTATTCTTGGAAGATCTTTTCACAAGACTCTAACCATTGAAACTTCACTTTCTTCTGGGTCAACTTAGTCAATGCCGCGGCAATGGACAAAAATCCTTCCACGAACCTCCTATAATAACCAACTAAGCTCAAGAAACTCCTGATATTCAGAATCACTAGTCTAGGCCAATTCTTCTCAGCTTCTATCTTTTGATAGTCCACCTATACACCTTCACTTGACACGACATGACCCAAATATGCTACCGAGTTTAACCAAAACTCACACTTGCTGAATTTAGCAAACAGTTTGCGATCCTTAAGAGTCTGTAGCACCACCTTCAAATGAGCGGCATGTTCCTCTTCGCTCCGAGAGTATATGAGAATATCATCTATGAACATAATCACGAACATGTACTAATACGGCTTGAACACCCTATACATCAAATCCATAAAAGATGCAGGAGCATTTGTTAGTCCAAAAGATATAACTATAAACTCATAATGACCATATTGAGTCCTAAAGACTATCTTTGGAATGTCACTTTCTCTAACTCTAAGTTGATGATATCTGGATTTGAGGTCTATTTTTGAAAAACACTTGGCACCCAGAAGCTGGTCGAACAAGTCACCAATTCTGGGGAGGGGATACCTGTTCTTGATGCTGACCTTGTTTAACTTCTTATAGTCAATGCACATCTGGAGGGAACCATCCTTCTTCCGAACAAAGAGTACTGGTGCACCCCACAGGGATTTTCTAGGTCTGACGAAACCCTTGTCTAAGAGATCCTTCAACTGCTCCTTCAACTCCTTTAGATCAGCTGGAGCCATTCTGTAAGGAGGGATAGATATAGGCTGCATATCAGGAAGAAGGTCAATACCAAAATCAATCTTTCATTCGGGGGGAATTCCCGATACACCATCTGGAAACACTTCTATCTCAATTTGATCAGGAGAGCCTAGAGAGCTCTCTATATATTCGCAGACTATAGGAAATGACTGAATAGTCGGGGTTTCGGATGTAGCATCCTTAACCCTAACTAGATGGTACATGCAACCATTAGAGATCATCTTTATGGCCTTAAGGTAAGAAATGAAACAACCTACAGGCACAACCAAACTACCCTTCCACTCTAAGACTGGTTCACCTAGAAATCGAAACTTTACCGCATGAATTCTGCAATTCACTGAGGCATAACATGCATATAGCCAATCCATGCCAAAGATAACATCAAAATCTATCATGGCTAGCTCTAAAAAATCTGTTGAGGTGACTTTCTAAAGGACTGTGATAGGGAAATTTCTATGTACACATCGAGCAATGACTAAATCACCAATTGGAGTAGAGACTGAGAAGGGTTCTGATAGGTTTTCGGGAAAGACTCCAAAACTTCTAGCAACATAGGGCATCACCAAAGATAAGGTTTCCCCTGGATCTAACAATGCATAAACATCAAAGTGAAATACTTGAAACATACCAGTGACCACATCTGGTGAAGTCTCCTCCACCTAGCGAGATGCAAGGGCATAAAACCTATTCTGGTGCTGACCACCACCTGCACTCGTGGACTCACCTTGCTGAGTTGGGCATGAATTCCAGAGCACCTAACTTTCTATTGCATCGTTTTAAGCCCTGAAAGGAGTGTTTTAGGAGGGTTTAGCTTATCTTAAGTCATTAGACTTCCATGCATGCAATGTATTGAGATTCCCTCTCAAGATCATACTAGAATTCTCCTAATTTATTCCTCAATTCTCTTGGGCTTTCAAGACTAGTTTGGAAATCAGTTTATCTAGGTATGTAGGGCTATGAGTGGAGGATTCCCTCCTCCCTCATTCCCAAGCCTGTTTTCAAATTTATGAATTCATTTTCTTAAGAAAGTGTATTGATTCCTAAGGTTTTAACCCAATTCTATGAAACTACCTATTCTTTATTTATGGGTCTAATCCCCTCATATTATAAAGTATGTTTTAAGTCTAACAGGCAGATTCTATCCTCAATTTAATTATAAATTCATGATCTCAAGATATTATAAATTATTCCATATTATGCAAGTTTTATGAAATTCAAGCTTATTATCCATGGTTTCATGATGATATATCTAAGATGCATGAAAGTTTATGAACTCTCAACTTATGATTCAACGAATACGATTTATGAAGCCTATTTCACGTACGCATGATTTTATGATTTGAGGAAAGCCCATGAAAGTTGAATATGTTTTTATGATTTAGCCAAGGCTAATAAGATTACCTTATCATATGGCTTAGAGTCAAGACTCTTAATACAACTTATGATATGTTTGGAGAAGTGACTCCCAATGTTCATATTTCAAGTTATTTATGAGATTATGATTTCAGCTTCGTTGAAAAATGATGTGAGCACTATGAATCTTTTTGGAAGTAGTATCTAGCATCGAGTAGCTTGGGGTCTCGAGGGTTCCCGTCATAGAACTACATATTTCACGACCCGAGCGTAGACCCGGATCGTAGACACGGGACAAAGGACCCCGAGAGACTCTAAGTCGACCCATGGCTTAAGCATTAAACTAACTCATTTAATAAATGTGAAGAAAGCATAATTATAAACTTAACGGAAGTCTCATACAATAACACATCAGAATAATATCTGAAGCTACATATACATAAGTCTAAAATCCTCTAATCTGAATGAGTTGATGGGACAAGTCCCCAACTAACTCAACAATACCGAATCTGGAAATACATAAAAGGAAAATGATAGTCTAGTCCTCGAAGGATAAGGACTCACCAATCCAAGCAAATACTAACTTCGGAAAGCTATCTAAGAACGAGGCTGAACCTGAGAACCGGGTGCTGCAGCATGAAACGATGAAACATAAAAGTATGCGGTTAGTACGTGGAATGTACCGAGTATGCAAGGTAAGTAAGACCCCTTAAGTAAAGTAAATCATTTAAAACATTTCATGCATATCATACACTTTCAACATGAGAGGAAGGGCATACATGCATTCATTCTGAAATTTCAATCCTATCATGACATGACCAAGCTTAGCTTTACAACACCATGAATGACTCGAATGACTCAAAGTTGAACATAACATTTATATCAAAAAGCTGAACAATGAGTCAAACCTTACTTTTTGAACATGCATGCATAAGGTAATTATCATGAGTAATGAATATGCAATCTGAATGATATAGATAGTGGGAGACTAATCACTTAACCGGCATACCACGATAGAGCTTATGTGGTCCCGACTATTACATTCAAGTGGGAAGAGCCGTCCAAAATCTTGCCAGGGCTAAGGACACTACCATGATATCGATATCAAGCTGAAGGCCCATTCGAGCAGGGGAATCTCACTAGGGAGGTCCCAAGTCATATAGTAGTATCAACCTACGTTTGCACGTAGTTTTGGGGCATAGGGTGATCGACCCTTAACCCGCTTGATGCTAGACTTTTCTCCCAAAAACATGCAATCCTCTACATCGTATATAACGAAACTCAACATCGTCTAATGATGAAGCTCAACATCGTCTAGTGACGAAGCTCAATATGAAATCATGAAAAACTCAACATCTTATGAAACGAAGCTCAATAATGTCTATTGAAAAAGTTCATAATGAAATCATGCATAGACTAGACATCATATGGATATGAAGCTCAACATTGTCTATTGACAAAGCTCAATAATAATCTACATCTCAATTATGAATTCATGCATATGAGAAGCTTTATTTCAAAACATAACACAAGTTCAATCATAGGTGGAAGGATCTACTCCAAATCATGTGGTAAGCTACATGTAGAAGTATTTACTCAACATACAACAAGCTAGAATTTAAAATAAAAATTGGGAAAATTTTACTTTGAACAATGGGTAAGCTTATGTCGGGAAAATCATCACTTTAAATCAACTTGTGGGAATCACCTAAAGCTTTATCATACTTGGATCTAATCAATATATTTTGAAAACAACAA